>CAUYTI010045557.1:0-30272 GCA_963575145.1 Galago senegalensis | reverse complement strand
ACTGTATTCCTTGATTAATTCTAAGAGTTTAGAAGTAGAATCCCTGGTATCTTCAAGATATACAATCATATCATCTGCAAAGAGTGAAAGTTTAATCTCCTCTGATCCTATATGGATACCTTTGGTCACTTTTTCTTCCCTGATTGAGATGGCTAAAACTTCCATTACAATGTTAAAGAGCAATGGAGACAATGGGCAACCTTGCCTGGTTCCCGATCTGAGTGGAAATGATTTCAATTTAACTCCATTAATTACAATATTGGCTGTGGGTTTACTGTAGATGGCCTCTATCAGCTTAAGAAATGTTCTTTCTATACCAGTTTTCTTAAGTGTTCTGATCATGAAGGGATACTGGATATTATCAAAAGCTTTTTCAACATCAATTGAGAAAATCATATGATCTTTGTTTTTAATTTGTTTATGTGATGAATTATATTTATAGATTTATGTATGTTGAACCATCCATGAGATCCTGGGATAAAATCCAATTGGTTGTGGTGTATAATTTGTTTGATGCATTGCTGGATTCTGTTGGTTAGGATCTTGTTCAATATTTTCTCATCAATATTCATTAGTGATATTGGTCTATAATTTTCTTTTCTTGTTGAGTCTTTTCCTGGTTTGGGAATCAAGGTGATGCTTGCTTCATAGAATGTGTTGGGCAATATTCTGTCTTTTTCAATATTTTGGAAAAGGTTGAATAATATAGGAACTAGTTTCTCTTTAAAGGTTTGGTAGAATTCTGATGTGAAGCCATCTGGTCCCAGGCTTTTCTTTTTAGGGAGATTTTGTATAGTTGATACTATTTCAGAATTTGATATCAGTCTGTTCAACATTTCCACTTCATTCTAGCTAAGTCTTGGGAGGTGGCATGCTTCCAAATATTGGTCGATTTCTTTCAGATTTTCATATTTCTGGGAATAAAGTTTCTTGAATATTTATTGAGGATTTTTTGAATTTCTCTTTTTTTGTTTTTGAGACAGAGCCTCAAGCTGTCCCCCTGGGCAGAGTACTGTGGCATCACAGCTCACAGCACCCTCCAACTCCTGGGCCTAAGGGAGTCTCCTGCCTCCACTTCCCAAGTAGCTGGGACCACAGGCACCCGCCACAATGCCTGGCTGTTTTTTGGTTGCAGCCATCATTGTTGTTTGGTGGGCCTGGGCTGGATTCAAACCCGCCACCTTAGGTATATGTGGCTGGCACCTTAGCCACTTGAGTCACATGCACCAGCCGATTTTTTGGATTTCTAATAGGTCTGTTATTATTTCATCTTTACCATTTCTAATTGATGAGATTAGAGATTTTACTCTTTTTTTCTTGGTTAGGTTGACCCAAGATTTATCTCTTTTATTAACCTTTTCAAAAAATGAAATTTTTGATTTATTGATCTGTTCTATAATCCTTTTGTTTTCTTTTTCATTTAATTCTGCTCTAATTTTAGTTATTTCTTTTCTTCTGCTGGATTTGGGATTGAACTCTTATTTTTTTTCCAGTTGCTTGAGATATCCCATTAAGTTGTTAACTTCCTCTCCTTCCATTCTCTTGAGGAAGGCTTGCAATGTTATAAATTTCCCTCTTAGGACTACCTTTGCAGTATCCCAGAGGTTCTGACAGCTCATATCTTCATTATCGTTTTGTTCTAAAAATTTGGTAATTTCCTTCTTGATCTCATCTCTGACCCATCTATCATTCAGCATAATGTTATTTAGCTTCCATGTTTTTGTATGAGACTCCAGATTTCTGTTGTTACTGAGTTCAACTTTTATTCCATGATGGTCTGATAATATGCCTGGAATAATTTCTATTCTTTTAAATTTACTTAGGTTAGTTTTATGGCCTAAGATGTGATCGATTATGGAGTATGTTCCATGGACTGATGAGTAAAATGTGTATTCAGTTTTGTTAGTTCTTTAGATGTCTGTTAGGTCCAAAGTTGAGTAGTTAAATTTAAATCTAAAATTTCTTTGCTAAGCTTCTTATTGGAGGATCTATCCAACACTGCCAAAGGAGTGTTAAAATCTCCAATTATGATGGAACTGGGAGAAATCAAGTTACTCTTGCCTGTTACAGTATTTCTTATAAGTTGAGGTTCTGGTTGGGTGCATTGAAATTATTCTTGGAGCATCTGATCGGAGATGCAGGGAGAAGGAACTGCAGACGGGATGATTGATTTGAAGGGAGGTCGAGACTCTCTCTGGTCGGTGACCAGGCCTAACTTTACTGATTATCTTATATACTTTCAAACATTTAGTAAGAATTTAACACAGATAAAAAGAAGTGAAGTAACATTAGGAAGCTACCATTTAAGATTACAATTCCGTGTGAAGGCTGAGGAACACATATACAATTGATTTTGTTTAGAGTAAAAACATAAAGGAGATCGACTGTCTATTCTTGCTGGCCCAAACCAAAACTAGAGATTATAATGTTAATGAAGGAAGAAGACAGAGAATAGAACCCAACGCTTGAGGACATGTATTCCAGCTCCCAGCTGCGACCCCAGCTGATTCTCTAGGATTTCTAAAGAGAGTTATTCTGCATATTCCTGCATATCTATAGGCAGGTGCAGAAGCTTGATCTTTGAAGAAATCTTTCTCAGAATCAATCTCCTGGGGGAGCACATTGATGCGAACTGCCATGTCTGAGCATGGGGTGCTTATCTCTACAGTGCATAGATGTTGATAATTGAGATCTCATCATATTGGGTATTACCCTTAACAAGTAAAAAATGGCCATCCTTATCCTTGCTTATTTTTGTTGGTTTAAACTCTAATGTACCTGCCAATAAAATTGCAACCCCTGCTTTTTTCTGCTTTCCATTAACCTGTGATATAGATGACCATCCCTTCACCCTGAGTATATATTTGTCTTTTAAGGTAAGATGAGATTCTTGTATACAGCAGATGTCTGGTCTGAGTTTCCGTATCCAATCAGCCAATCTCTGTCTCTTTACAGGACAATTTAAGCCATTCACACTGATTGAAATTATTGATAAGCCTGGTGAAATATTGGGCATTAAGTTGCTTGAAAGTGCAGTAGACGTTTTTAATCCTTTTGCCATTGTGGATGTTGGAATTTGATCAAAAGTTACTGGGTGAGTTTACTTTTGTGGTAGGAGATTGCACTGGTCATTATGGAGGATAGATTTGAGAATTCCCTGCAGAGCTGGTTTAGTTGTGGTGAATTTCTTCAACATGTGAATGTCATTAAAGTATTTCATTTCTCATAGATGAAACTCAGTTTAGCTGGATACAGGATCCTGGGTTGGAAGTTATTTTGTTTTAGGAGATTAAAAGTTGCTGACCATCCTCTTCTAGCTTGGAAGATTTCAGCAGGGAAATCTGCAGTTATTCTAATACTCTTCCCCTTGTAGGTTATCGTTTTCTTGCATCTGCCTGTTTTCAGAATTTTCTCTTTCACATTAACTTCAGTGAAGTTAATTATGATGTGCCTGGGAGATGTCCTCTTTGGGTTGAGTCGTGCTGGGGTTCTGAAACTATCTACTATCTGAATTTCAGAATCTCTTGGCATGTCTGGAAAGTTCTCTTTCATAATTTCATGAAGAGAGCCTCTGTGTTTTGTGAAGCAGCTTTGTCACCTTCAGGGATTCCTATAAGGCAAATATTAGTTTTCTTCGAATTATCCCAGAGCTCTCTGAGGGAAAGATCCATTTTTGCTTTCCATTTCTTTTCATCTTTGTGCTCTTGGGCTTGTTCAAAAGCTTTGTCTTCAATGTCAGAGATCCTTTCTTCAGCCTGTTCGACTATGTTACAGAGGCATTCTACCGTACTTTTCAAATCTTTGAGGGCTAGTAACTCTTGCCTCAATATTTTAAAATCTTTAATCATTTTATCTTTGAAATCATTGAATTCTTGAGATCTCTTTTGAGTAATTTCTTCAGACATCTTTTGAATAATTTTTTGAAGTTCTAGCTCTTTCCTTTTTTCCATTCTGTTAATCTTATTTACTATCCACATTCTGAACTCGATTTCTGACATCTTAGCTATCTGTTCATGGGTGGGATCTTCAGATGCATCTGCCACATCCTTCCTTGGGGGGTGTGGATCTACTCTGGTTATTCGTACTACCGGAGTTTTTCTGCTGATTCTGCACCATGCTGGATTTAGTCCGTTTGGCTAGAGGAAGTTAGGTTGGGGAATCTAGGGGTAGTAGTTTACTGGCCCTTTGGGGCAAAGCCTGGGACTGGTGTCTGTACCTTTTCCCCTAGAGCTTTACTAAGGATGTGTATGGTGCTATGGTCTAAGAACCTGGGGGCCTGCATATCTCTATCTTGTTTTCGGCTGGTCTCTGTTCTAGCTTAAAAAATCAATTACTCTGGGTTAAAATCTCAGCTGTGGAGAAATATCAGTGATTAAGTCACCCCACCCCTCCCAGGTGACAGTTCAGAAAGGAAAACCACACCTTCCCACAACCACACCCTCAGGGTACCGCTTTAGATAGTTCTCAGGTGATTGACCCAGTTCAAGAGATCTAAATCAAGTGTTCCAGTAAACACTGGTCTCAAGTGGGGAAGTTCAAAAGGTCTCTGGCAACTATACAGAGGGCGTCTTAGCTTGGATATGACTTGCTCCAGTGCTCCGTGGGTTCAGAAAGACCTACCCAGCAAGATAAATTAATCTAGGAAGGTTGATGCCTCCTTCCCACCTTGTACCTTTGTCACATCCAATCACTGGAGACCCCTCAGGGCTATGACCCAGGTGCCCAGTAAGCGAGCGTGGCAGGTCTTTTTGTCTGCTAGAGTCAAAGTAGAGTCAATGCCATATCCACTCGGTTACTGCTCTTTGTCCCCAGCCAGCAAAGGGAGCTGAAGCCTGTGCGTCTCAGGCACTCAGTGACAGTTGGAGAATGTTCCACCTGAAGACAATTTAGGCCTGAGAAAATACAGCACCAGAGATTCTCCCTCAACCACCAGTTAATTTGCCCAGTTCAAAAGATCCAAACCTATTGACCCAATTGGTGCACATTCTAGCTGGAAAGCTCACAAGGTCTCCAGCAACTAGATGGTGGGAATTTACTGGTAGCTAAGGTGCAGCTTACTCTGATGTACTGAGGAGTCGGAAAGGCCCATTCAGTAGATGATTTTGAGCAACAAGGCTGATATCTTTTCCCCCCTTGCTCACCCTTCACCACTGAACTCTGGTAACTCCACCACCAGTCTCTGTTAACCCAGACTCTGTGGCCCAGTCCTGTCCAATAAGCAAGTGTGTCAGGGTTTTGTACCTGCCAGAGTCCAAGTAAAGTCAATGCCTCCTCCACTTTGTGACCACTCTTTGTCGTCAGCCATCAGAGGGAGCTGAAGCCTATCTGCCTCAGGCGCACAATGGCAGCTGGAGAATATTCCACCTGGGCTCAATCTAAACCTGGAATTTGTTTTCTTGAAGTCATGGCTTGCTTCGGTGAGAAAACCTGCCTTTATCTATCTCTTCTCTCAGCTCGGCTCCCCTCCTTCAGCTTTGTTGGGTTCTTTCTGGCGGTTGTCTCTCCCCCTGAGCTGGAGTTTATGTTGAAAACTAGCTCCAGTCAGCCCTCATCCCTTGTTCCTTCATATTCTTATTGAATGTGAAAATTGGAGTTAGGGAAAATAGCCAACCTGAGGATTTAGCAAGTTTCACATTGAAACCAAGAGAACAAATAAATAGACAAAAATGGTACCAGACACTCAACCACACAGATGCACAGACAATCAGAAATAAGTAAACAAACAGGCAAAAAACAAAATAAAACAAAAGACAAACCATCAAACAAACAAAAATAATAAACAACCACAAAAATGGTAATTTTAAAATGATTAAAAGCAAAGCAAACAAAAAAACAAAAAACAAGTTTATTAGTCAAATGTAAGCACTCTCTACAACCATAAGAAAAGGAGAGGAAGAGAGAAGAAAAAAGGAAGAATAGTATTAATAGTAAAAAAACAAAAAAAAGACTTTACAGTAATGCCTACAAAAAAAAGGATTCAGGAAAAAGAAAAAGAAAAAAGAAAGGCACCACTAAGAAAAATATTATTCTTTTGAATATATACAAACAAACCGCTTTATAAATGAGGTGAGGTTCAGCTTTAGTGAGAATATATTTATGTTGCAATGTAGTTGTTAAACAGCAGGTGGCGCTGTAAGTGATTCCCAGGCTAAAACCAAAAGAAAGGGAAGGAACAAAAAGGAAAAAAAAAAAGAAAAGGAATCTTTGCTGGCAGGTTGCAGAAATTCTCCCTACAACAGTTCCCTGTAAAGTATAGGGTGTCGTGAACCAGTTTCAGATGCCGGACGACTGGCTACAGGTGACATTGAACTCTCCATGCTCCTGGAAGAGGTGCTATGTAGATGCCGTTTTTGAAGTTTTACTGTATCTGGTTCCTGGCTGGCCACCCAGCCTTGTCCGTCCTTTTCCAGGTGGCACTCTTATCTGTCCTCCAAACTCAGCACAGGAGTCCATGCTTCACCAGTTTTTCCACTCAAGTCCTAGTTTTCCCTCAAACTGGAAATTGTTATGTTCCGTGGGAAAAGGGCTGGTTGCTTTCTGCGCCAGCCGCTTTCAGTCCATTTCTGTAGGGGGAGGGGCTAGTTACCTCTAATTCCCCGGCCATGCACAGAAGAGTTTTCAGAGTCTGTAGCAATCAACCCCTGTAGCTCGCCGCTTCAGTGCAGCACCACATAGACTTCTAAAATTACAAAATGTATCAGTTCCTAAATGGAATCCTTTCCCTTCAAGTTTCTGTCCGGTTGCCTGGACCCCTGACAACTCCAAACCGGGTTCAAATGGCTCCCATTTCTGGTCGCCAAATTCTGCTCGGGAGTCCATGCCTCACCACACTCTCTGCGGAACACCCACACTCCCCACGAATTGGGTATAGAAGCCCTTCATGGGGGAAGGATTGGTTTCTGCCACCTCAGGCCACAGGTGCCAGCTGCCAGTTGCAGCTGGAGCTGCTTCAGCAGCTTCTCCGAGTTTTTTTTTTTTTTTTTTCTGGCAGATACCGCAGTTCTGGGTTACACTTACAATCCAGCAATTTACCTCTTTGCTGCACACCCTGCGTTGCTTATCTGTGCCAGCACTCCACGCAGGGAAAGATCCAGCTCCCCCACTCTCACCTGAAACTGCAAGGAGAGTTCACCAAGCAATGCATCCCCTCTGTCATCTGCTCCACTTCTAACTTTGTTATTTCTTTTATTCTGCTGGCACTGTGTTTGAGTTGCTTTTCCTTTTCTGGTTCCTTGAGATGTGACATTAGATTGTTAATTTTTTTTCTGTTTTTTTGGTACAGACATTTAAGGTTATAAATTTCCCTCTGAGGCATGCTTTTGCTGAGTCTCATAGATTTTCATAGTTTCTGTCATGTTTGTTGTTCAGTTCAAAGAATGTTTTGATTTCCACCCTAATTTCATCCTTGACCCAATAATCATTCAGCAGCAGCTTGTTTAATTTCCATAACTTTGTGTAGATTTCAGTGTTTCTCTTGTGACCAATTTCTAGTTTTATTCCTCTATGGTCTATAAAGATACATGTTATCAGTTTGAATTTTTGAACTTATTGAGCCATGTTTTGTGGCTTAAAATATGATTAGTCTTAGAGAGTGTCCCATATTCTGGGGAGAATGTAAACTCAGTAGTTTGTGGGAAGAATGTTCTGTAATTATCTTTTAGGTCTATTTGGTTTAGAATCTGGCTTAAGTCCACTGTTTCATGATTTATTTTGTTCTTTGATGATTTGTCCAGTTCTACTAGTGGGTTGTTGAAGTCCCTAGCAATTACAATGGTATTGTTTATTTATTTGCTTAATTATAATAATTTGCTTTATGTATCTGTTATATATCTGGGAGCTCACATGTTGGGGTATATATATTCAGAATTTGTATGTCTTGTTGAATTTCTATCATCATCATTAGGTAATGACCCTCTTTGTCTTTCTTTGCCTTGTTGGTTTAAAGTAATTTTTAACTGATATGAGAATAGCTACACCTGCTTTCTTTTTATGTCCCATTTGTGTGGAACATTATTTCTATCCTTTCACATTGAATCTGTGGCATGGACATTTTCTTTAGAAAATTATGTGATAGAGAAAAGCAATATAGATCAGGGTTCCTTTTGCTTCCCCTCACCTCTCTTGGCTCTGGTAAGACCTCATAGCTATATGATACATGAAATGATGGGGGAGGTGGCAAGATGGCCAACTGGAGCCAGCTTTCCACAGAGGTTCCTGTCCAGGAGGAGAGATAAATGACAGAAGGTTCTCAAGAAAGCTGATGGTTAGGAGCTGAGCTAAGAGAAAAGATTGAGGAGTACACATCATACCTGCTGAGGTGAGCTGCAACTCCAAGGAAACAAACTATAGGTACAAAGCCCATCACCAAGTTGACGCGTCCCCTCCCCCATGAGAGCAGCTCACAGTGAGCTTTCTACAAAAAAGTGAGCAGAGTTCAGATTTCATCTTATTTTATCCCATGGGAAAGCAACGCTAAAAACCAGAATTCCTTCTCCAGAGATATCCCACTTGTGAGCCTAGGCATTCTCCTGCCAGGTATAAAATTGAACAATAGTCTACTCACAACTCTGAACTCCCAGTTCACTCCTCCACCCTGATCCTGTGTTCTGGAAGCCTGTTCGCTGTGGAGTTCCAGAGTGTTGGACAATTTCTTGAGAGGTGTAGGCATGGCATGGGCTGCTGTAATTCTGTGCTTAAACAGCAGCACTGGTGTAAAGTAGGGATTGCAGAGTGAGGGAGTTAAGCAGGAGAGGGAGTAATGTGGCCTGCGGCAGAGCACAGCAGCTGCAGCAGCGATAGGGCTCACACCCTGGGTCCCTGGGTTGTATTTTGGAGAAACACTTCCCATTTCTCTTGGTAGCTGAAGGGAGCCAGGTCTCTACCCCAGGGGCAGCTGTGGGTGGAGCAGACCTGGGACAGAAACACAGGCTCCATGAGCTGGGGGGGGGGGCATCTGCAGTGGTACCGGCCCAGGTGGGGTGTGGCTGGGAGTAAGATGCAGACTCTGCAAGAGTGCACACTGCTGCACCACCTGCCCACAGTGGGACAGGGATGAGGCAGAGGCTTAGCCTCTGAGAGCTCAAAATACACCCGGTGCTATCTTCCCACCTGTTGGACCACGGCTAGGACAGAGGCACAGACTCCATGAGAGTAGGCACACAGTGGCGGCACCCACCCAGGGTGAGGTTGGGACAGAGTCTCAGCCTCTGTGAACTCAAAATACGCCTGGCCCATGGTGCAGCATAGCCAGGACAGAGTCACAAACTCTGTGATAATATGGGATGTGGCTGCACCAGCAGGGGGTGGGGCTGGGACAGAGATACAGCCTCTGTGAGCTCAAAATACACCTGGCCCACCACTGAGCACAGCTGGGACAGAGACACAAACTCCATAAGAGTACACACAGCAGCAACTGCCCAGGGTGGGGCCAGTCAGAGACAGCCTCAGTGAGCTCCAATTACACCAGGCCCACCATGAAGTACAACTGGGACAGAGACGCAGTCTCCATGAGAGTATGATTGGCAGCAGAGACACAGCCTCAGTGAGCTCTACACCAGGCCCACCATGAAGTACAACTGGGACAGAGACGCAGTCTCCATGAGAGTATGATTGGCAGTGGCACCTGCCCACTGGGGGCCAGGGCTGGGACTGCAGCGCAACTGCTGTGAGCACAAAAGATGCCCAGTAGTGGTATCCACCCCCGGCAGGTTGGGTTTGGGATGGAAACACTGACTTGCTGAGCACAAAATATGCCCTACAGCACCACCTGCCTGTGGACAGCAGTGAACACACCCAGAGACCATCAGTGTTGCTGTGCTCCCCAGAAGCCATTGAGCCCTAGAAGGAGTGGAGCTTCACACCCACAAGGTTGCTCTGGTGGGAGAATACTGCACGGAGGAGACACTGATCCCCCATTGTCTCTGACAGGCCCATATCTCTGTCATTTCCACCCACTGAAGAAAGTTGGGCCACAGCCCTGCAGGGTTACCAGGGGCAGGGTGAGGCTGTGGCGTAGGGCTGGGAAGGAGGCACTAATTCCTCTAGCCTGACTATTGGCCTGGGCAAGCCTTCCTGACCCTTTGACCACCAAAGAGAGCCAAACTCCAGCATCTTGAGTTTCTGGGTCCAAGCTGCCTGTGGAACCCTACCACCAGGTTGCTGGTCACCAATTGAACTCTCGCAGTTGAGCAGTGATTTGTACTGCCTGGGGTAATTGCTTTTGGAACTATAGACTTGGGGTGTCCATCCAGGGAACCTTTAGGGTTGAATCGAGGTTGTGTTGAACTGGGTGGAACTGACTCCTCCTGTAATAGTTGCTGGGGAGGAGGCAGAGGATCTCAGTTATCTGTATATCCCCACAGCTGAGAATTTAGCCTAATTCTCTTACTCAATAGGATCAGATAGAGGCTAGCTGACTACAAGTCAGAGCCGGCTAGGCCTATCACACCAATTTGGTCCTCAGAGTCTCTAGCTGCAGATCTAACAGGGACCTTTGTAAGGCTGTAAGGAAAAAGCCACAATCAGGCACCACCTGTGACTCAGTGTGTAGGGCGCCAGCCCCATATGCCAAGGATGGCAGGTTCAAACCTGGCCCCAGCCAAATTGCAACAAAAGAATAGCTGAGCATTCTGGCAGGTGCCTGTAGTCACAGCTACTTGGGAGGCTAAGGCAAGAGAATCACTTAAGCCCAGGAATTGGAGGTTGCTATGAGCTGTGATGCCACGGCACTCTACTGAGGGTGATAAAGTGAGACTCTGTCTCAAAAAAAGCCACAATCACTAATCCCTGCTCTTTGGTAAAAGGCTAGTTAACTACATTCCTGGAACCCACAATTCAATCACACCCTTCCAGTTTTAATACCCAAACTACAGAAAATAAACATGGGACGGAACCAGAGTAAGAACTGTGGCAACTTGAATAATCTGAGTAAATCAGCTTCCTCAAGCAATGACAAAAGGAATATATCAGAAGATGCCATTCATGAACAAATGGCAGAAATGTCAGAAGTAGAATTCAGAATATGGATGCAAATAAGATGAATAAATTGAAGGAAAAGATGGATATTGAAATCCAAAAAGTTGTGCAAAAGTTGTCACAAGAAGTAAATGAATTCAAAGACAAATTTACCAAGAATATAGACATAATGAGAAAGCAGATAGATGAGCTCAGTGAAATGAAAAAATTATCAGAGGAGCTCTGAAATACAGTAGAATCCCTCAGTAATAGAGTGGAGCAGGCAGAAGGAAGGATTTCTGAAATTGAAGACAAAGCTTTTGGACGTGCCCAATGCTCAGAGAGGCAGACAGATGGAGAACAAAAACTGATCTTTCCCTGAGAGAGTTGTGGGACACTCCAAAAGATTGAATATTTATCTTATAGGAATGCCTGAAAGAGAAGAGGATGGTCCTAAAGACACAGATGCTCTACTCTAAGAGATTATGGAGAATTTCCCAAGCATTGCAAGGGATACTGAAATTCAGATAGAGAGTTTCAGAACCCCAGCACAACTCAGTCCAAATAAAGCATCTCCTAGACACATTGTAATTAACTTCACCAAAGTTAAGAAGAAGGAGAAAATTCTGCAAGCAGCCAGATGTGAGAAAAGTATTACATACAAAGGGAGAAATATGAGAATGATTGCAACTCACTCAGCTAAAAACCATATGTTTTTCTTAATTGATGCAGAAAAAGCTTTGGATTATAACCAGCATCTTTTCATGATCAGAACACTTAATAAAATAGGTATAGAAGGGACATTTTTTTCTTTCTTTCTTTCTTTTTTTTAGATACAGAATCTTACTTTATCACCTTTGGTAGAGTGCCATGGGGTCACAGCTCACAGCAACCTCCAACTCCTGGGCTTAAGTGATTCTCTTGCCTCAGCCTCCCAAGTAGCTGGGACTACAGGCCCCTGTCACAATGCCCGGCTATTTTTTATTGCAGTTTGGCCAGGGCTGGGTTCAGACCTCCACCCTCAGGATATAGGGCCAGTGCCCTACCCACTGAGCCACAGGCACCACCCAGAAGGGACATTTAAACTGATAAGGGTCATCTACAGAAAACCTGAAGCCAATGTCATACTGAATGGAGTAAAATTGAAAAAAAGCCTCTTGTATCTGCAAATATAATTGCAACAACTGCTTTTTTCTGATTTCCATTTGCCTAAAGTATAGATATCCATCCCTTCACCCTGAGTCTGTTTTTATCTTTTAAGGTAAGATGAGATTCTTGCATGCAGCAGATATCTGGTCTGAGTTTATGTAACCAGTCAGCCAACCTGTGCCTCTTTAGAGGACAATTTAAATCATTTACATTAATTGAGAGAATTGATAAGCCTGGTAATATTTTGGGTATCAAGTTTTTCCAATGTCCAGTGCCCATTTTTAAACTTTTCACCACTGTGAAAGTTGGATTTTGTTTAAAAGTTTCTGAGAGAGTTTACTTTGGTGGTGAAGCACTGTGCTGCTCATTATGGAGGATGGGATTTGAGAATATCCTGGAGAGCTGGTTTAGTCATGGCAAATTTTTTCCATGTGTGTATGTCATTATTTTATTTCTCTGTCCCAAATGAAACTCAGTTTAGCCGGATACAGGATCCTAGGCTGAAAGTTTTAGCAGATTTTGTTTTAGGGGATTAAAAGTCTATGACGATCCTCTTCTAACTTGTAAATTTTCATCTGAGAGATCTGAGGTATTCTCATATTTTTCCCCTTGTAGGGAGTGATTTTCTTACATCTGGCTGCTTGCAGAATTTTCTCCTTCTTCCTAACTTTGGCAAAGTTAATTACAATGTGTCTAGGGGATACTTTATTTGGATTAAGTTGTGCTGGGATTCTGAAACTGTCTGCTATCTGAATTTCTGTATCTCTTGCCATGGTTGGGAAATTCTCGTCTAATGTATCTTAGAGTAGAGCATCTGTTGCTTTAGGGCCATCCTCTTTTCCTTCAGGAATTCCTATAAGGAGAATGTTTGCTCAGGAATTCCTATAAGGAGAATGTTTGCTCTTTAGCAAACATTTAGAAACATTTAGTTTCTCTCAGGGAATGTTCTGTTTTTACTCTCTACTTATCTGCCTCTTTGAGTGTTTGGGAGTGTTTAAAAGCTTTGTCTTCAATGTCAAAGATCCTTTCTTCATCCTGCTCCATTCTGTTGCTGAGGGATTCCACTGTATTTCTCAGATCTTTGAGGCTTGTAAATTCTATCCTGAATGTGTCTAAATCTTTGGAGATTTTGTCTTTGCATTCATTGAATTGAGACAACTTTTAGATTACTCCTTGAAAATCTAATTCGAACTTTACTTCTGTTCTATTAATGTTATTTTCCATCCACATTCTGAACTCGATTTCTGACATCTCAGCCATTTGTTTATGAATGGCATCTTCTGTTGTGTCTCCTTTGTCATTCCTTGGGGGAGTTGATCTACTCTGATTATCCATGTTGCCAGAGTTTTTCCACTGATTCCACCCCATGATTATTTTTCTCAGTTTGACTAGAGAAGCTGGTAAGGGGGAATTGGACTGAGGGCTCCTGGAGATGTGATTAGCTCTTTACCAAGGAGCTGGGACTGGTGAGTGTGGCTTTTCCCATACAGCTTTACAAAGGTCCCATTCAGTACTGCAGCCTGAGATTCTGGGGACCTGCTTGGAGTGATGGGGCTAGGTGGCTTTGTCTTGCATTCAGCTAATCTCTAACCAATCCTATTGAATCAATGGCTTTGGGCTGATATCTCAGCTGGGGATAAATACAAGCAACCATGGCACACACACCCCAAAAAGGCAACAACTGGAAGAGGAGAATCAGACCCTCCCTCAACAACACAACCAGGGCTCAACCTTGGAGGGTCCTGGGTGACCTGCCCAGGCCGAGAGTTCCAAACCAATTGTCCTGGTCAGCACAATTGCTGATCGAGTTGGAGAGTTCAAAAGGTCTCTGGCATCCAGACTGCAGGGGTCTGTTGGCATCTCAAGTGTTACTTGCTCCAGTGCTCAATGGAGTCAGAAAGCCCCGCCCAGCATAAGTGTTAGTCCAAGGGGATGGAACCTCCTTCCCCATCTTGCACCTTAGGCACTCTTAGTCACTGGTGCCTGACAGGGGTATGACCCTATTCCCTCCAGTCTGCAATTAGGCTAGGGATTTGTGCCTGTCTGAGTCAAAGGGAAGTCAATGCCTCCATGGTTGGGCTGCCACACTCTGTGACATGCAGGTATGAAGAGCTCAAGCCTAATTCCTTCTGGGATTCATTGGACACTGGGGAGTAGATTCTACCTGCATCTGTTCCAATCCAGGGGTTATTATCACAACCATAATTCTCTCCCTCAGAGACTGCCCCTCTGCCCTGGCCACACTCCTCCTCTAGAACCCCTGTGGGGTAAGGTCTGGCTACCTCCAGTGGTCCACAGAATTGGGGAGGTGTCTCTCTCAAATTTGACCCCCACGGGAGTGTGCTGCCAGAGATCATTAGTACCACTGCCAATTATCCATGGAGCCACTCCCACAGTTAGGGGCGGGGTGCTGTAGGTGAGGGATGTGGCCACCACCAGTGGGAGGTGCAGCCCCCTGTGGGTTGGAGGCTGGTTGGAGGTGCGGTCCCTGCAGTTCAGAGGTGCAGTCCTGCGGGTCAGAGGTGCAGCTGCTGCCAGTCAGAAGTGTGGCTGCACATGTCCCCATGCTATGCACTTTTGCAGCACTGGGCATGTCCCCCTCCCCTTGCACATCCCTGCTTCTACTAGATTTACAGTTTCAGAACAGCTGCCCTACAGCCCATGAGATGCCTAGCTCTAGCTAGAAACTGCCAGACATTCTGGGTTCTGCAGGGTGTAGGCTTCCGGAATGCCAGGAGAAGGGGGAAGGGCAGACTGAGAGGTCAGGAAAGCAGGGAAAATATTTGTTCAACTTTTATTCTGGTCAAGAGACTGCCTGAATTGCAGCAGGATCTCTCTGGAGAAGGAGTCCCAGCCTTCAGCCACTCTTTCCCGTGGGGTGAAACAGGAGGCCTTCTATTCACTGCTCGCTTGCAGAGAGCCCACAGCAAGCCACTAGAGTTGGGATGGACTCTCGTCCTCTTTGGGATGGGTTTTGTACCTGAAATTTGCTTCCTTAGAGTCCCAGCTTGACGTGAACTTATCAATCTTCTCTCTCAGCTTAGCTTCCGACCTTCAGCTTTATTGGGTTGGTTCTGGCCATTATTTCTTCCTCTGAATGGGAGCTTGTTTTGAAAACTGCCTCCAGTCAACCATCTTGCCTCCTCCCCACTAATTTAATTTTGGTTATTTCTTTTCTTCTGGTAGGTTTCAGATTAGATTGCTCCTCTTTTTCTATTTCCTTGAGATGATTGATTAGGTTGTTAATGTGCTGTCTTTCTGTTTTTTAGTTGTAGTCATCTAATATGATAGGTTTCCCTCTTAGGACTGCTTTTGAAGTACCCCATAAGTTTTTGTAACTTGTGGCTTCATTGTTGTTATGTTTGAGGAATTTAATAATTTCCTCTTTTATCTCCTGCTTGATTCAACTGTCATCTATCAGAAGGTTGTTTAGTTTTAATGTCTTTGTCAGAGGATGGAAATTTTTGTTGCAATTGAGTTCCACCTTTATTGCCTTGTGGTCTGAAAAGATACAGGGTATTATTTCAATTTTTTAACTTTGTTAAGGTTTGATATGTGTTCTAGGATATCATCTATTTTGGAATATGATCCATGGTTGACAAGATGATTGTATATTCATTAGCTTTGAGATGGTATGTTCTGTATGTGTCTATTAAGCTCAATTATTCTAGGGTCATATTTATGTTCTTTGTTTCTTTGTTTAGTTTCTGTTCTGAGTCTCTGTCCAGTTCTGACAAAGGGATGTTAAAGCCTCAAGCTATAATGGTATTGTATGATATTGTTCAGACAAGTTAAGATTTGTTTCATAAGTCTGGGAACCTTTATTGGGTGCATAAATATTTAGAATCGAAATATCCTTTTGTTATATTGTTCCCTTGACTAGTATGATCTGACCATATTTGTCTTTCTTACCTTTAGTTGCTTTAAATCCACTTGTATCTGAAAATAAGATTGCGACCCCTCCTTTCTTCTGATTTTCATTTGCTTGAAATATTGTTTCCCAGCTCTTCACTCTGGGTCCTGTTTTGTCTTTCAAGGTTAGATGTTTTTCCTGGAGACAGCATGGCTTATAGGTGGCTTGTGCTTTTTTATTCAATCAGGCAATCTGTGCCTCTTCAGTGGGGAATTCAAGCCATTTACCTTTATTGAGAGAATCAATAAGTATGGTGGAGTTCTATTCTTCTCATTTTGTGAAAGTCTGTTGCTTAGTTTTATCCTTTGTGCCATTGTGAAAACTATGTTTTATCCTTTAATTTATTCATATTTACATTTCTGGTAGTTCCTTGTGATGGTCAGTGTGGAGAACAGGTCTGAGTATTTTCTGTGAAGCTGGTCTTGTGGTAAATTTCCTGAATGTTTGCATGTCAGAAAAAGATTTTATTTCTCCATTGAATTTGAACCTTAGTGTACCAGGATACATACTCTGTTCTAGCTTGAAAAGTTTTAGCTGAAAAGTCCACTGTTATCCTGGTATATATGCCCGTGTAGGTCTATTGTTACTTATTCTTAGCTATTTGCAAAATTTTCTCTCTCGTTTCAACCTTGGACAGGTTCATTACAATGTGTACTGGAGATGTTCTATTTATGTTGAGACAAACTGGCATTTTATATCCCTCTAACAGGAGTGTGTTATAATCTTTGGTCATGCTTGGGAAATTTACATTTATGATATCCTCCATTAGGGCTTCCATTCCTGTGAGTTGTTCTTCTTTTTTAAGAATGCCTATAATTTGTATGTTTGAATGTTTCATAAAGTCGCATAATTCTTTGACTGAATGTTCTGCTTTCTCTCTCTTCTTTTATGCCTCTTCGACTGCTGGGGTTAGCTCACAAGCCTTATCCTCTAGCTCTGAGATCATTTCTTGTCTATGGTCTAATCTGTTATTGATACAGTCTACTGCATTTTTAAGTTCTCTGAGTGGCTGTTTTAATTCCTTAAGCTCCAATATATCCTTTCTAATTTCCATCATGTCTTTTCATTCATTATTTGGATTAGTTTTTGGTTTTCCTTTTAGTGATTTTTCCACTTTTCCTTCAATTCTCTTCACTGTTTTTGCCATCCATAATTTAAATTCCCTTTGTGTCATTTCCGTTATTTCTTTATAGATGGGATCCCATGTGGTAACTACTTCACAATTCCTTGTGGAGTTGATATGTTCTGGTTTTTCATGGTGTTAGAATTTTTTTTATTAAATTATAGCTGTGTACATTAATACAGTCATGGGGTACATGTGCTGTTTTTATATACAATTTGAAATATTTTCATCAGACTGGTTAACATAGCCTTCATGTCTATGAAACATTTATAGCCCAAGTGTTAGAATTTATTTATTGGTTTTTCCTCATATGTGTTTTCTTCTTATTTGTTTCCTTCCCTACTTTTTCTTCTCATTCTCTCCTTCTCTTTAAATTACCTTGTCTCTTGTCTCTGTGCTTGAAGTGGCGGTATAGGGCCAAAAGGAAGACAAGAGTAAATAACAGGAAAGAGAAAAGAAAGAAAAAGTAAAAAGGAGGGGGTGAAAGGAAAAAAACTGAGAAAAGAAGAAGAGGAACAGAAAGAGAAAGGAGGTAATAATAGAGTTCCACAGGGTGCTTTGACCCACATTCAGAATTCTAGGACTCTAGAGGGCCAGGCTGGGTGGGTCCCTTGAGGTCAGGAGCTCCTTACCTGCAAGACCTCACTTCTGCCAAATATAGAAGAAAATCTACAGTATGTTCCTGTGGGGACCTACCAACATCATACTTCCAAAGGCCAAAGTTAGAAGGACCCCGTGGATCAGGGACTCAAGGCCTGCTTGAGCCAGGCAAATGCCATGGCACCCTAACCCAGGCCTCAGAGTGAGGCTCTGTCTTATCAGAATTAAATAGAATAAAACAGGTCAGAAAATAATAATAATAGACAAAGAAAATAACAGGTAAAGATAATTAAAAATATTATATAACATGTAAAAACAAAAAGTGATATCTTAATTGTTATTAGAGAAATTTATGAAGGAAAGATGAGGAAAGTAGAAGAATCTCTACAAAAAGAAAGAAAAGATAAATAAGAAAGAAACAAGAAAAAAGGGTATAACACTATAGCAAAAAATGGAGCCCTTGATACTGAAGAAAGTAAAACTGAAAAAATAAAAATACAACAAAAAAACTAAGAAAAAAATATATATTGCAATTTATTGCTTGGATACCCATTGGTGCTCCAAGAAGATAGGAAAAAGAAAAAAGATACATAACGCAATATATTGCCTGGACACCAGGTAGTACACTGGGGTTAGGAACTGCAAAACACGCACCCTGATCCTGCTGTGTAAGATGGAGACCTGAAGCCACTAGGAGACCTGGTGCCTTCTTCCTAATTTATTTGCCTGCAGTCAAGGATTGGTCACTTTGCTAGCATTCAGTCCCCTCAGGCATGTAGGCCTGAAGCTCTTGCCAGACTTCTTAGGAGATATACTTTGAACTTCCAAACAATACCCCTTGGCCACAAGGTGGCTTTTCTGGGAGGGTGAGAGCTGCCCAACTCACCCCAATGGTGGCTGCCTGAGCTCAGCAGGTGCACCAGAGCCAGCTTGTTAGGACCCATCAGGCTGCTCTTCCCGGGCAGCCCTCCTGCAGTGGCCTCATCCTGCTAGCATCCGAACAAACTGTGAGTTCCACTCTACCCAGTGGTTCTGTCTTGGCCACTGGATGCTGTTCAAATTTACTCATTTAAACTCTCCCAAAGCAGCTCTGGCAAGCACCCAAGTCCAAAAACAACTGCAGTACAGGTCTTTTCTGTCTCTAGCTCTCCCTCAGAGGACCATCTGGCCTCTGCTTGTCCCCAGGCACTCACCTTCTATGCCAGTCTTCCACTGCTCCTGACCTCCTCTTTGGCTCCTGGATCCCCTGTTGTTTCACTGTGCCCCAGAGTGATATTTCTGGACAGGACACCCCAGCCAGAGGTAGCTGGAGTCCTCTCTTCCTGGTCTCACCATGATTAGCTGCTAAGGAGATGTGTGTAGTCTTCCATCTTGCTCTGCCTCCTACACAATTTGTATTTTTATGACTAGCTTTTGAAACTGAACGTGGTGGTTTTATTGTGGAAAAAATGTACATTACATAAAATTTACTATTTAGCCTATTTCA
This sequence comes from Galago senegalensis, assembly GCA_963575145.1. Lineage (NCBI taxonomy): Eukaryota > Metazoa > Chordata > Mammalia > Primates > Galagidae > Galago > Galago senegalensis. The sequence continues at coordinate 11,048 of CAUYTI010045557.1, read as the reverse complement.
AGTGTATAATTCAGTGGCTTTATATTCATTGGCCACTGCAACTATCACCTACCTAGTTTCAGAATTTTTTTATCACCTGCAAGTCATTGCCTTATTAAGCCATTACACATTTCCTTTACCCTCAGGTAGCAAGTTAAGATGTGTTCGCTTGTATTTTTTCAGAAGAGTTTAAGGAGTAGAATTAATTATTTTGTAAATATTTAGGATAATTTACCAATGAAGCCATTTAATTTTGGTGGTTTGTTCTTGGTAGGTTTCTAATTACTCATTCAATCCCTTTACTTGTTACAGATCTATTTAAAATTCTCTGTTTGTACTTGAGTCAATTCTAGGAATTCATTTCATCTAGATTCTCTAATTTGTTGGCTGCAATTGCTTCTAGTATTCTCGTCTAATCTTTTATTTGTGTAATATTGATACTAATGTCTTTAGCTTAATTTCTGATTCTAGTAGTTAGAGTGTTGTACTTTTTATGCTTGTAGGTAGCTGAAAGTTTGTCAAATTTGTGATTCTTTTCAAAGAACCAACTTTTGGCTTTGTTTTTTCTTTCTGTTGTTTTTATATTCTCTATTTCATTTATCTCCACTGCACTCTTTATTTTTTCTTTTCTTCTGCCATTTTGGATTTAGTTTGTTCTAGCTGATCTAGTTGTGTAAGGTCTAAAACTTGATTATTGATTTGAGATCTTTTGTCTTAATGTGGACATTTTCAGCTCTCAGTTTCCTTTCAAACACTCCTTTTGTTACATTCCATCAGCTTTTGTATGTTGTGTTTTTGTTTTCATTTGTTAAAGTATTGTATTTTGCCATATATATTTTACTCCTATGTATAACATGCACTCACATTTTTGTTCCAAACTTTTAGAAAAAAATATGTTTTGTTTTAATTTTTATCATTATTTTTTATTTAGCAGGCCCAGGCCAGGTTCAAACCTGCCAACCCCAAGGCATGGGACCAGCACTGTAACCATTGAGCTATAGGTGCCTAGCCTGTTTTAATTTTTTAATCCAAATACTTATTTGTTTTTATTTATGTATTCATTTTTTATATTTTAAAAGAATTTTAGCATTTATTTTTTAACATTATGGTACAAGAAGTTTTATGTAACAAGTAATTACAAAATGCAAGAACACACAAGGTATAAGAAATTTTATGTACTTGTAACAAATAGTACTATCCACATATAATGTTCATCCTTAATTTTCCCTCACAAATTTGGGCAAAAAGTGTGCAGTATACATGGCAAAATATGGTATTTTTTAATTTCCCTTGTAAGATCATTGGCCTGTTATTTCTTTCAGAATATGGTAAGCTTCCATGTTTGTAAATTTTCTAGTTCTCTTATGATTGGTAGTTTCATTCCCTTATTACTTGAGAAAATATTTTGTATGAAATTAATCACTTTAAATTTATTGAGAGTGATTTTATAACTTAGCATATGACCTATTCTGACAAATGCTCCATATCCTTGAAAAGAATTTCTATTATAATAATGTGAGTGCTGTGTTCTGTATGTCTGTTTGGTCTGGCTAGTTGATAATATTGTTCAATATTGTCCAAATCTTATATTTTTTGATTGATCCTTTGCATAGTTTTATGCATTATCGAAAGTAGGATATTAAAGTCTTTGTTATTGTAAAGGTATCTATTTCTTCCTTCAGTTTTGTCAATTTTTGTTTCACATATTTTATGTGCTCATTATTAGTTACATGTGTGTTTATAAGCATTGTTTCTTCTTGATGAATATATCCTTTTGTCAGAATACACTATTATCAACTGAATTTCTTCCTCTTTCCTCTTCTTCTCTCCTCTCTCCCTCCCCCCATTCACCTTCTCTCCTCCTCTACCTCTCCCCACCATGTGAAGATACAACAATAAGGTATCTATATATAATCCTGGAATAAGGCCCTCATCAGAACCTGACCATGGTGGAACTTTGATCTCAGGTTTCTCAGGCTCCAAAACTGTGAGAAATAAATGTTTTTTAAGCTACCTTGTCTATGGTATTTTGTTATAGCTGGCTGAGTAGACTAGGACAGAAACATGTGTATAGACACACACACACACACACACTCATACATATACTGTTACACTTTTGATTTTGTAACATTTTAAAAATTTAAAATCTACTTTATCTGATAGTATGGCCACCTCAGTTGTTTTTTGGTTACTATTTACATGGAATATCTTATTCTGTTTTATCTTTTGCCCTGTTTCTCTCTTTGAATCTAAATGAGTCTCATAAAGATAACATAAAGATGGATTATGCCTTTTACTCCATTTTGCAAATCTCTGCCTTTAATTGAGAGTTTATTTACATTTAAAATGATTAAGGATAATATATTACTTTGCTAGAGCTGCTATAACAAAGTACCATGGACTAAGTAGCTTAAACAACAGAAACGTATTTTTCTACAATTCTGAAGGCTAGAAGTATCACATCAAAATGTTGGGAGGATTGTTTTTTCCTGAGGTCTATCTTCTTAGCTTCTCCCTACATTTTCTTTTCTTTTTCTTTTCTTTTTTTAATTAAGTCATTTGTACATATATCATAAATACATTTAAGCCACTATGGGATTCAAAGTGTTGATTATTTGTACAAATTGGAGTGCTTACATCCTACTAATCAACACAGCCTTCACCTCATTTATCCAATTACAGCATTAATACATTTGTGTTCTACACGTGATAGATCCAACTTGTACTTACAATATGATCCATAGGTGTGGTCCCCCTACTGACCCACGTTCCTCCCTTCCCCTCTCCCTCCCCCTCCCTCCTTCATCCTAGGCTATAGTTCTGTTTCATTTATCATTTGCAAGTGTGAGTGATTGTAAATTGGTTTCACAGTAGTACTGAGTACATTGGATTTTTTTTCCATTCCTGAGATATTTTACTAAGAAGAATATTTTCCAGTTCCATCCATGTAAATATAAAAGAGGTAAAGTCTTCATTTTTTATACTACATAGTATTCCATGGTATACATATACCACAATTTATTAATCCATTCATGGGTCAATGGGCACTTGAGCTTCTTCCATGACTGGGCAATAATGAATTGAACTGCAATGAACAATCTGGTGCAAATATCTTTATTGCCAAATGACTTTTGGTCCTTTGGATATACTCCTAGAAGAGGAATTACAGGATCAAATGGCAGGTCCATATTTAGATCCCTGAGTGTTCTCCAAACTTTCTTCCAAAAGGAATGTACTAGCTTACATTCCCACCAGCAGTGCAGAAGTGTTCCCTTTTCTCCACATCCACACCAACATCTGTAGTTTGGGGATTTTGTGATGTGGGCTACTCTTACTGGAGATAGATGGTATCTCAGAGTAGTTTTGGTTTGTGTTTCTCAGATGATTAAAGATGATGAGCATTTTTTCATGTGTTTGACCATGTGCCTATCTTCTTCAGAGAAGTTTCTGTTCATGTCTAATGCCCACAATGAAATGGATCACTTGGGGTTTTTTTAGTAATAAGTTTGAGTTTTCTGTGGATTCTGGTTATTAGACCTTTGTTGGAAATATAACTTGCAAAAATATTCTCCCATTCTGAGGGCTATCTATTTGCTTTACTTAGTGTGTTCTTGGCAGTGCAGAAGCTTTTTAATTTGATCAGGTCCCAGAAATGTATTTGTGATGTTGCTTCAAATGCCCAGGGTTTCCTCCTCATAAAGTATTCTCCCAGGCCAATTTTTTCAAGCATTTTCCCTGCACTCTTTTTGCACTTTCATGTCTTAAGTCCTTTAACCAGTGAGAGTCAATTTTTGTTAGAGGGGAAAGGTGTGGGTCCAGTTTCAGTCTTCTACAGGTCACCAGCCAATTTACCCAGCATCATTTGTTGAATAGGGACTCATTCCCCCAATTTATATTTTTAATAGGCTTATCAAAGATCAAATGAAGATAAGTGTCTGGGTTCACCACGTGGTCTTCAATTCTGTTCCAAACATCTACCTCTCTATTTTTGTGGCAGTACCATGCTGTTTTGATTACGATCGATTTATAGTATAGTCTAAAGTCCAGAAGGATGATTTCTTCCAAATTGTTTTTATTTTTGAGTAATGCCTTGGTTATTCAAGTTTTTTTTCTGTTTCCATATAAAACGACTCACTAATTTTTCCAAGTCTTTAAAATATGACAGAGGTGCTTTAATAGGGATTGCATTAAATCTGTAGATTGATTTATGTAGTATAGACATTTTAACAATGTTGAGTCTTCCCAGCCATGAGCATGGTATATTTTTCCATTTGTTAACATTTTCAGTTATTTCTTTTTTCAGGATTTCATAGTTCTCTTTACTTTCACACCCTTAGTTAGATATACTCCCAGATATTTCATCTTCATTGACACTATTGTAAAAGGAATAGAGTCCTTGATTGTTTTTTCCCGTTGACTATTGTTGGTATATATAAAGGCTACAGATGTGTGAGTGTTAATTTTATAACATGAGACGTTGCTGTATTTCTTGGTCAATTTTAGGAGTTTTGTAGCTGATTCCCTGGGGTTTTCCAGGTACATAATCATATTGTCTGTGAACAGTGACAGTTTGATCTCCTCTGGTCCTATTTGGATCCCCTTGATTGCCATCTTTTGCCTGATTGCAGTGGCTAAGACTTCCGTTACAATCGTAAAAAGCAGTGGAGATAGTGGGCATCCTTGCCTGGTTCCTGATCTGAGTAGAAATGATTTCAGTTTTACTCCATTCAATATAATATTGGCTGTGGGTTTATTGTAGATGGCCTATATCAGTATAATAAATGTTCCTTCTATACCTATTTTCTTAAGCATTCTGATCAAGAAAGGTATTGCTGGATATTATCAAAAGCTTTTTCTGCATCAACTGAGAGAATCATATGGTCTTTGTTTTTTAATTTGTTTATGTGATGTATTATATTTATGGATTTACATATATTGAACCATCCTTGGGACATTGGGATGAAACCCAACTGGTCGTGATGTACAATTTGTTTGAGGTGTTGTTGGATTCCGTTTGGTAGGATCTTATTGAATATTTTTGCATCAATATTCATTAGAGATATTGGTCTATAATTTTCTCTTATTCTTGGGTCTTTTCCTGGTTTGGGAATCAGGATGATATTTGCTTCATAGAATGTGTTGGGAAGTAGTCCTTCTTTTTCTATGTTGGAAAAGGTTAAGTAATATAGGTACTAGTTCCTATTTAAAGGGTTGGTAGAATTCTGATGTGAAGCCATCTCTTCCTGGGCTTTTCTTATTGGGGAGAGTTCTTATAGCTGATTCTATTTCACAACTTGTTATAGGCTTGTTCAACATTTCCACTTCTTTCTGGCTAAGTCTAGGAAGGTGGCATGTTTCCAAGTATTCATCTATTTCCATCAGATTTTCATACTTCTGAGAATAGAGTTGTATGTATTATTCATTAAAGATTTGTTGAATTTTTGAGGAGTCTGTTGTTATTTGGCCTTTATCATTTCTGATTGATGAAATTAGGGATTTTACTATTGTACTTCTGGTTAGGTTAGCCAACAGTTTATCTATTTTATTGACCTTTTCAAAAAACCAACTCTAATTGGCTGATCTGTTGTACGACTCTTTTTTTTTTCACTTTCATTTAGTTCTGCTCTAATTTTAGTTATTTTTTTTTTGTTCTGCTGGGTTTGGGGTTGGAATGTTGAGATGTCCCATTAAGTTGTTGACATGGTCTCTTTCTGTTCTCTTGAGGAAGGCTTGCAGCACTATAAATTTCCCTCCTAGGACTGCCTTTGTGGTATCCCAGAGGTTCTGATTGTTCATGTCTTCATTATCGTTTTTTTTCCAAAAATGTGGTAATTTCCTTCTTAATCTCATCTATGACCCAGCTATCATTCAGCATGAGGTAATTTAGTTTCCATGTTTTTGGATGCTTATGCAGATTCCTGTTGTTACTGAGTTCAACTTTTGTTCCATAATGGTCTGAGAAAATACAAGGAATGATTTCTATTCTTTTAAATTTGCTGAGGTTAGACTTGTAACCTAAGATGTGATCAATTTTGGAGGATGATCCATGGGCTGATCAGAAGAATGTGTATTCAATTTTGTTAGGATAAAATATTCTGTAGATGCCTGTTAGATGCAAATGTTGAATGGTTAAGTTTAAGTCTAAAACTTCTTTGCTTATCTTCTTTTTGGAGGATCTATCCAACACTGCCAAAGGAGTATTAAAGTCTCCAACAATTATGGTGCTAGAGGAAATCAAGTTGCTCGTGTCTGTTAGAGTCTCGTTTATAAACTGAGGCGCATTCTGGTTGGGTGCATAAATGTTGACAGTTGAAATCTCATCATGTTGAGTGTTGCCCTTAACAAATATGAAGTGACTATCCTTATTCTTCCTTACATTGATTGGTTTAAAGCCTATTGTATGTGCAAATAAAATTGCAGCACTTGCTTTTTTATGATTTCCATTTGCCTGAATTATAGTTGACCATCTCTTCATCCTGAATAGATGTTTATCTTTTAAGGTAAGGTGACATTCTTGAATGCAACAGACGTATGGCCTGAGTTTTTGTATCCAGTCAGCCAACCTGTCCCTCTTTACAGGACAATTTAAGCCATTCACATTAATTGAGAGTATTGATAAGCCATATAGTATTGGGGGTATCAAGTTTTTCAAAAGTCCAGTGGACGTTTTTAATCTTTTCACCACTGTTGAAATTGAAATTTGATCAAAAGTTTCTGAGTGAGTTTACTTTGGTGGTGGTGGATTGTCCTGTTCATTATGGAGGATAGGTCTGAGGATATCATGGAGAGCTGGTTTAGTTATGCAAATTTCTTCAACATGTGAATGTCATTAAAGTATTTAATTTCTCCATCATAGATGAAACTCAATTTAGCTGGATACAGGATCTCGGGTTGAAAGTTATGGTTGATGACCACCCTCTTCCAGCTTGAAAGAATTCAACAGAGAGATCTGCAGTCATTCTAATATTCTTCCCCTTGTAGGTTATGGTTTTCTTACGTCTTGCAGCTTGCAGAATTTTCTTCTTCATATTAACTTTGGTGAAGCTAATTATAATGTGTCTGAGAATTTTCATTTGGATTGAGTTGGGCTGGTGTTCTGAAACTGTCTTCTATCTGGATTTCAGAATCTCTTAGCATGTCTGGAAAATTCTCTTTGATTATTTTATGAAGTAAAGCTTCTGTATCCTTTGCAGCAACCTCATCACCTTCAAGTATTCCTATAAGGCGAATATCAGATCTCTTCGAATTATCCCAGAGCTCTCTGAGAGAATGATCTATTTTTGTTCTCCACGTTTTTTCCCTCATTGAGCATTTGGGAGTATTCAGAAGCTTTGTCTTGAATGTCAGAGATCCTTTTTCTGCCTGTCCTGTTACTGAGGGATTCTACTATATTTCTCAGATCTTTGAGGGCTGCAAGTTCTTGCCTCAATGTGTCAAAATCTTTGGTGATTTTGTCTTTAAATTCATTGAATTCTTCAGACATCTTTTGAATTACTCCTTGAAATTCTAATTCTATCCTTACCTCCATTCTGTTGATCTTATTTGCTATCCAAATCCAAATTCGATTTCTTAACATCTCAGTCATTTGTTTATGAATGAGATCTTGTGCTATATCTGCCATATCATTCCTTGGGGAAGTTGATCTACTCTGATTATTCATGTTCCCAGAGTTTTTTCCCTGATTCTGCTGCATGATTGTTTTCTGCCATTGGCTAGATGAGCAGTTAAGGTGAAATGGCATTGGGATTTCCTGGGCTTGTGGTTAACCAGCCCTTTGTCAAGGATCTGGGACTCATGACTGCAGCTTTTTCCCTATAGCTTTGCAAAGGACCTATATAGTATTACAGTCTGATGCTGAGGAAACCTGCTTGGAGTGGTGGGGTTAGGTGGCTCTTTCTTGTATTCAGCTGATTCTTGTCCAATTTTAGTGGATCAGTGACTCTAGTGAAATCTTAGCTATGGAGAAATACAAGCAATTAAGACAGCCCACCCACCATGGACAACAACTGGAAGAGGAAAATCAACCCTTCCCATTATCATACAACAAGGGTATCACCTGAGAGGGTCCTTTGAAGATTGGCCCAGGATAGGAGTTCCAAACCAATTGATGCAGTCAGTATGAACTCTCAAGTGGGAGAGTTCAAAAGGTCTCCAGCAACTAGAAGGCTGTGGTCTACTAGCTGCTCAAATTTGACTCACTACAGTGCTCTGTGGAGTCAAAAAGGCCCGCCTGGTAGCAGAGTTGCACCAGGGGGCTGAGTGTCTTTCTCCACTTTGCTATTCTTTCACACCCAGTCACTGGTGACCCCACAGGGCTGAGGTCCTGCTCCCTCCAGTAAGCAGATGTGGTGGGGTTTTGCGCCTGTCAGAGTCAAAGGAATGTCAATGCCCCTGCAGCCCAACCACTACCCTCTGATACCAGCCGGCTAGGGGAGCTGAGGCCTTCCTGCCTCAGGTACTCAGTAGGCACTGGCAAGTGTTCCACTTGGACTCTGTCTAATCCTGCGGGTAACAAGTCAGCAAATGCTTTTCTCCCTCAGCCACCAGGCCTTTGCCCCTGCCGCTCTGCAGCACCAGTTTCCCCTTAGAGTCAGGTCTGGTTTCCTCTGGGAGCCCTCAGAGTTGGGGAGGTGTCTCTCCAAGATTAGACCCAGGTGAGATTAGTCTATTGTTGCAGGATCTTTGTGGGAAGTGACCCTGCGCAGCTCCTAGGTGACTGCCACAGCCAGAGAATTCTGGCTATAGGAGCAGCTCTGGTAGCACAGGGCACAGGGATCTAGCAGCAGGGTGGTGAATGCTACACACGGTTCTGGCAGTCCCTGGTGCCCCGGTGACTTCGGCAAGGAGAGCACTCAGTTCATGACTCTGGCTGGGCAAAGGCACTGCAAGGAGGCAGGGAGGGCATGGGAAGTGCGGCTTTAGCAGGCTCTGGCTGGGTGGGGGTAGGGCACTTGGTCTGGGGGGGGCTGTTCTTGAGCCTCCTCCCACAGCCTCTGCAGGTGTCAGGCTTCTGGTTCATCAGGTAAGGAGAGTAGGGTAGACTGGAAGTTCAAAATGGCAGGGAAAACATTAGTTCAATTTTTCTGCCTGGCAAGAGAGTCTTCAGAGTCACAACAGGGTCCCTCTGGGGAAATAGACCCCACTTCCTACAGCTCTCACTCGTGGGGTGAGACAAGAGGTCCTCAGTTCACCACTCACCTGTAGAAAACCAACAGGAGCAAAAAGAAAGAAAAAGAAAAACACAACTTTCTTGGTGGAGAGGACAGACTCTTTTCCTTTGGGATGAATTTTGTACCTGAAGTTTGCTTTCTTAGAGTCACAGATTGCCTCAGCAGAGGTGACCTGCAGATATCACTCTTCTTTCTCAGCTCAGCTCCCAGTCTTCAGCTTAATTGGGTACTATCTGGACATTATCCTTCCCTCTGGGGAGGAACTTCTGTCGAAGGCTGGCTCCAGTCAGACATCTTGCCCCTCCCCCATCCCTACATTTTCAGATGGCCTTCCCTCTATGCATTTCTGTATCTTAATTTCCTCTTCTTATAAGAACACCAGTCATATTGGACTACTGCATTCCATACAGATGTCATTTTAGAAGTGAATTACCTCTTTAAGTACCCTATTACCAAATATAGTCACATTCTGAAGTACTGGGGATTGTTGACTTCAACATACAAATTTTGAAGGAGTATAATTTGTCTTGTAAAACATAAGGAAGACTTATGCAATTTTGATATTTCTTTCATGTCTTTGATTCCTCAATTCCTCCATCATGTCATGTTTAACTGAGTTTTGAAGTATACTGTGTATCTTCTTATTTCCTTTTCTGTATATTTTTTAGTTAATTTTGTTACAATTAATAGCTTAAACTTATACTATTGTGAATTAATATCACTGTAGCTTAAATATTATACAAACGCTATTAGATTCCTCCATACTTCCCATTTTATTTCATTATCACAAATTGTATCTTATGTTATGTGCCTTTTATTATAGATTTATAATTATCATTTTGTGTGTTTGTCTTTTAAATCATCTGGGAATAAAATAGGAGTTCCAAGCCAAAAATGTAATGATATTGGCTTTATATATATTTATGTAGTTTTACCAGTGTTCTTTATTTCATCAGATGACTTGAATTACTGTTTAGTATCCTCTCATTTCAGTGTAAAAGTCTCTCTTTAGAATTTCTCACAAACAGTTCTAATAGTAATGAACTCCCTCAGCCCTTATTTGTATGGGAATTTCTTAATTTTTATTTTTTTTATGGAATAATTTTGCTAAATATAAAATTTTGTCTTGGGGAAACAGAGTGAGCCTCTGTCTTTAAAAAGAAAAAAGTTGAGTTTGATAATTATTCTTTCAGCACTCTAAATATTGTGTGTCATGCCACCATTTCTGAACTTCATGGTCACTCTGATGTGAAATTAACTGTTAATCTCATTGAGAATCTCTTGCATTTAATAAGTAACTTCTCTTACTGCTTTTAAGATTTTTACTTTGAGCAATTTGATTGCAATTTGTCTCCATACGACTCTTGGTTTTTACTTTGAACAGTTTGATTATACTCAGTCTTGGTATGACTCAGTTTGACTTTATCCTACTTGGACCTTATTAGATTCCTTTAAATTTTCTTTCTATCTATGCAGATTCAAATTAATGTCTGTCTTACTGAGTTTCAGCCTGAAGAATTTCCTTTAGTATCTCTCATAAGGTAGGTAGATTTGCAGGCAACAGATGTTCTAAGTTTTATCTTAGAATGTCTTCATTTCATTTTTACATTTATATATACATAATTCTTCAATTAGATTTTTATAACAATTTTAGGTTTAGGTTTCGAGAAAAAAATGAGAAAAAGTTAGAGTTTTCATAAACTGCCCTATTTAATGCCAGTCTCCTGTACTATTAACATACTGCAACTGTGTGGTACAATATTAAAAAATTTTTTTTATTGAATGGTAACTATGTACATTAATGCACTTCTGGGGTACAGTGTGGGGTTTTCACATGCAATCTGAAATACTTCCATCAAACTGGTCAACACAGCCTTCATGTCATTTTCTCAGTTATTG
>CAUYTI010045554.1:0-52544 GCA_963575145.1 Galago senegalensis | reverse complement strand
CCTGTAATCCCAGCGGCTTTGGAGGCTGAGGCAGCGGGATGCCCACAGCCGGAGTCTGAGGTTGCAGTGAGCTACGACGCCATTGCACTCTGCTCAGGGCATAGGGTAGAACTCTGTCTCGACAAAAAAAAACAAGGCAACTGTGCGCATATGCTCATCCCAACCCCCAAATCCCCTTTTAAAAAAAACTTTTTTAAGCCTGTAAATTTCGCAGTGTTGGGGCTCAACACACCATTCCAAAATACGGCTGTAGGGGACCAGACTATCCCCCAAAAGATACTTCTTTGATATATTTTCAGATATTCTGAGAAACTGCAAACATGGGAGTAGCTCTGAAAAGTTGTCCTTTTGTAAAAGAAATTTACATCTATAAAGGAAATCTCTGTTATTAATAAAATATATGTATCAGGAAAAGGGCTGAACAACTTTTACTACGTGGGACACTAGCTGCATAACAGGAGCTTTATTCACCGTACATTTTCTCTCCTCAACTTCCCGTAATTTAGGTTGCCACTGTCGCTCAGAAGCTCCACACCACTATTATTTTCTGTGGTTTAGGATGCCATGTAAACTTCAATTATCTGACCCTTTTACTTTTTGCTTTCCTACAACATACAGGAAAGAGCATTCTGTAGAGAGACAAAAGACCTTTAAACCAAATCTGGCTCTGCCACTTACAGGCTGTGTGACTTCTGGCAGGTTTATTGACTTTAATGGGCATAATTTTTCTCACCCATAAAATGAGGATAATAATAACATACACTTCTTACCCTACAGCCACAGGGCTGTCAAGGGCTCACAGCTGAGTTGAGGAGGATCATATCTGTAAGCAGCATAGAAGGGGATTACCTAATGGCAGTAGTTAATAAAGTTCTGATTTCCTCACACCCTCAAGGGAATGGTTAGCTGACAATATGAGTATCAGAGGTGGTACAATGAAATAAGACCATGCATGATCCATATAGGTAAGTTCTGATCCTAACTCTTGGCTACCAGCTAAGGCAAAGTTAGACTCACTGAGCCTCCATCTCCCCATCTGTAAAATGGAGGTAATAACAACACTACATCCAGAGAACTGTTCTGAGGATTAAATGCAATAATGTTTTTTGGGTTTGGGTGCTACATTTTGTGTTTCTTTTTTTGAGACAGAGTCTTACTATGTCTACCTCGGTAGAGTGCTGTGGCATCCCAGCTCATAGCATCCTCAAACTCTTGGGCCCAAGAGCATCTCCTGCACAGCCTCACAAGTAGCTGGAACTACAGGCACCTGCCACAGCACCAGGCTATTCTCTTGTAGTTGTCATTACTGTTTGGCAGGCCCAGGTTAGGTTTGAACTTGCCAGCCCTGGTGTAGGTGGCTGGTGCCCTAACCACTGAGCTACAGGCGCTGAGCCATTTTGGGTTTTTGGGTTTTTTTTGAGACAGAGTCTCACTTTGTCACCCTCGGTAGAGTGCCATGGTGTCACAGCTACAACAACCTTGAAACTCTTGGGTTTAAATGATTCTCTTGCTTCAGCCTCCCAGGTAGCTGGGACTACAGTTGCCTGCCACAATGCCAAGCTAGTTTTAGAGACAGGGTCTTGCTCTGGCTCAGGCTGGTCTCGAACCTGTGAGTTTAGGTGATCCACCCACTTCAGCCTCCCAGAGTGGTAGGATTATAGGTGTGAGCCACCAAGCCTTGTCTGAAATAATATTTAATTTGCTTAATACTAACTGAGGTAGAACTCTTGAGCCCAGGAGTTGGGTTTCTGTGAATTAGGCTGACAGCATGACACTCTAGCCTCAGCAACAGAGTGAGCCTAGAGCAAAGAGCTTAATGCTGTGTTCACCCCTTAGGCAGTGGATCCATTATTGTTATTTTTACTAAACCATCCTCTTAGTCTAGAGCAGTGGTTCTCAACCTTCCTAATGCCTCCTAATGCCATGACCCTTTAATACAGTTCCTCATGTTGTGATGAACCATAAACATGGTTTATAAAATTATTTTCATTGCTTCTTCATAACTGTAATTTTGCTACTGTTATGAATCGGTATGTAAATATCTGATGTGCAGGATATATTTTCATTGTTACAAAGGGTTCGAGACCCACAGGCTGAAAACCTCTGGTCTAGAGAGAGGATAATAAACCATCCCAGAGGTATTGGGTTTATTTTCCACCATGTGAAATGGGTTGTGTAATTGCACCCATTTCTCAAGACAGGGGTTAGCCCCTCTGGCTGAAGTGCTCTGGATAAATTCTCTCTTCAGTCACCAGAGTTGCCCTTCCAGTTGACTAGTGAGCAAGAAAGAGCTGAAAGTATGAGTTAGAGACTTAACAACATGCATTAACAAAATTCCATCTCATTTGTCACTTATAATTGAAAGATAAGACCCCTTATGATCTGGCCCATGCTAACCTTACCAGCCTCATTCTGATTAAAAAACTTAGTCATCGGCTCGGCGCCTGTAGCTCAGTGAGTAGGGCACCGGCCACATACACCGAGGCTGGCAGGTTCAAGCCCAGCCCAGGCCTGCTAAACGATGACAACTGCAACCAAAAAATAGCCAGGTGTTGTGGCAGGTACCTGTGGTCCTAGCTACTCAGGAGGATAAGGCAAGAGAATCGCTTAAACCCAAGAGTTTAAGGTTGCTGTGAGCTGTGATGCCAAAGCACTCTACCAGTCGTGGGTCATGATGCAGACATGGCCAAGTCCAAGAACCACACCATACACAACCAGTCCCGAAAGTGGCACAGAAATGGCATCAAGAAACCCTGATCTCAAAGATATGAATCTCTTAAGGGGGTAGATCCCAAGTTCCTGAGGAACATGTGCTTTGCCAAGAAGCACAGCAAGAAGGGCCTGAAGAAGATGCAGGCCAACAATGCCAAGGCCGTGAGTGCACATGCTGAAGCTATCAAGGCCCTTGTAAAGCCCAAGGAGGTTAAGACCAAGATTCCAAAGGAAGCCAGCCATAAACTCAGTCGACTTGCCTACATCGCCCACCCCAAGCTTGGGAAGCGTGCTCATGAACGCATTGCCAAGGGTCTCGGGCTCTGCCGGCCAAAGGCCAAGGCCAAGGATCAAACGAAGGCCCAATCTGCTGCTTCATCTGCAGCTCCAACTGGAGTTCCAGCTCAGGCTCCCAAAGGTGCCCAGGCCCCCACAAAGGCTCCAGAGTAGAGGCATCTATCTGCCATGAGGACTAAAGGACTGGTGTGACCTCTAGGCTGCTGTCTATATGGGGCTGGGGTCCTCCTGTGCTACTTGTACAAATAAACCTGAGGCAGGATTTGTTTAAAAAAAAAAGCACTCTACCAAGGGTGACATAGTGAGACTCTGTCTCAAAAAAAAAAAAAACCCTAGTCATCAGGCAGGGTGACCAGGTGGCAGCTCCAGCCACTCCTGCTGTTTCCCTGGAAGAAGGAATCGAGTGACCAGCACACCAGCACATTAGCTTCTTCTGTACACCAGAGGAGGGGACCCTGGAGTCACCCCTGAATGTGAATTGCACATCTACCACCTTTTGGCTTGTGATTGGGGGCCACATTGTCAAATTCTCTGAGCCTCAAGTCCTTGTACACAAAATGGTGCTAAATAAAAATAATAACAATAACCACGTCATATAGCCTGTGAGGCCTAAAGGAGGTAATAAGTTGCATTTAACATGGTGGTTTGCACAAAGTCAGCATTTAACCACATTAGTTCTCCGTCTGTCCTCCCCTCTCTTGTCATGTTCTATGAAAAATCACTCGTGTGGCACGGCACCTGTGGCTCAAGTGGCTAAGGAGCCAGCCACATACACCTAAGGTGGCGGGTTCGAATCCAGCCCAGGCCTGGAACCAAAAAATAGCCAGGCGTTGTGGCGGGCGCCTGTGGTCCCAGCTACTTGGGAGGCGGAGGCAGGAGACTCGCTTGAGCCCAGGAGTTGGAGGTTGCTGTGAGCTGTGATGCCACAGCACTCTACCCAGGGGGATAGCTTAAGGCACTGTCTCAAATATAATAATAATAAATAAAAAGAAAAATCACTCATGTTACCCTCTCCACCCAAAAATCCATTATCAGGTTTAGGGTCACAAGAAAAGTTTTTGGATAGTTTGAAAGAGGATATCTGCAAAGTTTTGAGGCCTACAAGGGCTCTAGGCAGTCAGTGGTAAGAGTGAGCAATACACCCAGAGAAGGAAGGACATGTTCTCACTAGGGGGAAGAAGGCCTTGTGGTTACAGTCATCAGAGAGTGATTCAGCACCCAGAGGAAGCCATGACAGGCTTGTCTGTAGTCACCCAAAGCCTCCTTTTTATTTATTTATTTTTTTGAGACAGAGTCTCAAGCTATCACCCTGGGTAGAGTACAGTGGTGTCCCAGCTCACAGCAACCTCAAACTCTTGGGTTTAAGCAATTCTCTTGCCTCAGCTTCCCAAGTAGCTGAGACTATAGGCAACCGCCACAGCACCCAACTATTTTGTTGTTGTTGTTGCTGTTGTCATTGTTGTTTCAGCTGGCCCGGGCTAGGTTTGAACCCACCAGCCTCAGTGTATGTGGCCGGCACCCTACCCCCTGAGCTACAGGTGTCACCATCAGAGCCTCCTTTTGAAAATTCTCCCAAGATGAGAGAATAGCTGGAGGACCCTGAGCACAAGTTAAGGAAGAGTGTGTGGGAACCTCCCGAGTAGTAGAAGGACAATTATATTTCACTTATCCAAGGCAAGTCGTCCAACACTCAGGCTCTGCTTCCAGCTCTAGCTCAGACACACCTGTTTCCCATGCAGGGGGGAGGACAGACAAAGAACAGGAACAGTGAGTCCATGTGGCTGATCCTGGACCTCTCTGTGCACGTCCTCCTGGGCCAAAATAGAGCAAGCAGGGAAATGTGAGCCCACCGGGGAGCTGGAAATGGAGAGGAGAAAGGACATAGCTTCCTTGCGGGGGTGGGGGGGTGGTGCTTGCCCCTAGGCTGGTTACCCCCACCCCAGCTGACCCAAGCTGGAAAGCCAACTTGCTCTGGCCTCTGGAGTACAAGTCTCTCTCTTTTTTTTTTTTTTTGAGACACAGTCTCACTATGTTGTCCTTGGTAGAGTGCTGTGGCATCACAGCTCATAGCCACCTCAAACTCTTGGGCTTAAGTGATTCTCTTGCCTCAGCCTCCCAACCAGTTGGGACTACAGGTGCCAGCCACAATACCCAGCCATTTTTTGTTGCAGTTGTCATTGTCGTTGTTGTTGTTGTTTTGCAGTTTTTGGCCAGGGCTGGGTTTGAACCCGCCACCTCCAGCAAATGGGGCCAGCACCCTACTCCTTTGAGCCACAGGAGCTGCCCTGTCGTAGTATTTAGTTGTCCTGGGCTGTGGTCTAACCAGCCACCCACTGTGCATATTGCCTGCACCGTAACCACTGTGCTATGGTCACTGAGCCTGGAGTCCAAGTCTTTTTTTTTTTTTTTTGAGACAGAGCCTCAAGCTGTCCCCCTGGGTAGAGTGCTGTGGCATCCCAGCTCACAGCAACCTCCAACTCCTGGGCTCAAGCGAGTCTCCTGCCTCAGCCTCCCAAGTAGCTGGGACCACAGGCGCCCACCACAACGCCCGGCTATTTTTTGGTTGCAGCTGTCATTGTTGTTTGGCAGCCCAAGCTGGATTCGAACCCGCCACCTTAGGTGTATGTGGCTGACGCCTTAGCCGCTTGAGCCACAGGCGCCGAGCCAGAGTCCAAGTCTTAACAGCAGACTCTAACACTTGACCAGGAAACAGAGGGGAACGTTCCCCTATATTGATGACCTATTCCATGCTCCCATCCAGTTCTCACAACCATGCTCTGAGATGGCCAGCCACTCTTCACAGATGTGGCTTACATAGGTGAAATTACTATAGATACTATAAAGCCTACAGGTTAAACTCATTTTTGCCATAAAAGACTTTTTTTTTTTTGAGACAGAGTCTCACTTTGTTGCCCAGGTAGAGTGCCCTGGCATCACAATTCACAGCAACCTCAAACTCTTGGGCTCAAGTAATCCTCTTGCCTCAACCTCCTGAGTATCAGGGACTACTATGCCTGCCACAACACCTAGTTGTTTTTAGAGACAGAGTCTCACTCTTGCTCAGGCTGGTCTCGAACTCCTGAGCTTAAGCAATCCACCCACTTCAGCATCCCAGAGTGCTAGGATTACAGATGAGAGCCACCTCACCCAGCCTAAGACTTTGACTTTTGACTGTCTGGATTTGAATCCCAGTGCCACTGTGTCACCCTTGGCAGGTGCTAATCTCTCTGTGCCTCAATTTTTTCAATCTTTAAAATGGAGATAAAATCCAGGCATAGTGGCTCACACCTGTAATCCTAGCACTTTGGGAGTCCAAGGTGGGTGGATTACTTGAGCTCAGGAGTTTGACACCAGCCTGAGCAAGAGTGAGACCCATCTCTACTAAAAATAGAAAAACTAGCTGGGGCATTGTGGTAGGTGCCTGTAGTCCCAGCTACTTGTGAGGCTGAGGCAATAGGACTGTTTGAGGCCAAGAGTTTGAGGTTGCTGTGAGCAGTGATGATGCCACAGCAATCAGGGTGACAAAGTGAGACTCTGTCTCAAAAAAATAAAATAAAACAGCTTGGCATGGTGGCTCAGGCCTGAAAATCCAGCACTTGGGAGGCTGAGGCAGTGGATTGCCTGAGCTTATGAGTTTGAGACCAACCTGAGCAAGAGCCTGTCTCTAAAAAATAGCCAAGCACTGTGGCAGGGACCTGTAGTCCCTGCTACCAGGAGGCTGAGGCAAGAGAATCGCTTAAATCCAAGAGTTTGAGGTTACTATGAATTAAGATGCCATGGCACTCTACCAAGGGTGACCAAGTGAGACTTTCTCAAAAATAAATAAATAAATAAATAGGCTGGGCATGGTAGCTCATGCCTGTAATCCTAGCACTCTGGGAGGCCAAGGCAGGTGGATTGCTTGAGCTCACAAGCAGCCTGAGCAAAATTGAGACCCCATCTCTACTAAAAACAGAAAAACTGAGGCAAGAGGATCGCTGGAGCCCAAGAGTTGAAGGTTGCTGTGAGCTATGACGCCATGGTACCCTACCCAGGGTGACAGCTTGAGACTCTGTCTTAAAAAAATAAAAATAAAAATGGGGCAGTGCCTGTGGCTCAGTCAGTAGGGTGCCGGCCCCATATACTGAGGGTGGCAGGTTCAAACCTGGCCCTGGTCAAACTGCAACAACAACAACCAAAAATAGCCGGGTGTTGTGGCGGGCGCCTGTAGTCCCAGCTACTTGGGAGGCTGAGGCAAGAGAATCGCCTAAGCCCAGGAGTTAGAGGTTGCTGTGAGCTGTGTGATGCTGCTGCACTCTACCGAGGGCAATAAAGTAAAACTCTGTCTCTACAAAAATAATAATAAAAAAAATAAAATAAAATGAGGATAAAATATATTTAGTCAGGTGATCGAGTGTATTGACACATGTAAGGTGTTCAGGGACTGGTGCAAAGTGAGCACCCAGGAGGTACTGGCTCTCGTTAGGGCCATTCGCCAGAGCTTTGAGTCATTAGTAAAGAACAGAGATCCAAACACTCTGCCTTTTGTCCAGCACTTTCCTTACTCAAAACCTCTTCCTTTATGAAGGCTTCCCATCTTTGCCTTGCCCTTACCTTTGAGCAGACCTCCTCTTGCTGTCTACTCTGGGCAGGCAGAGTAGTCTCCCTGCATGCCCCAGGGCTAAGAATCCCTTACACCTGCAAGGCAAATCCCAGTGAAAGGACCCACCCATGTGTTGGGTGCTCACTCCCTAGACTCTAGATAGCAGATTCCTGTTGTCCCAATTGGGAGGGGTGTGTGTCATTCATTCATTCATCAGCTACATTAGAACCTCTGTAAATTGACCACCCAAGGGACCCTAACAAACTGGCTAATTTACGGAGGTGGTCAACATAAGGAACTAGGACTACTGTACTGATACATATATAAGGTACATGTCTGAGCTATGAAAATTAGTTCAACCTAAGAAGTTGATCAATGAAGGGAGGTGGTCCACTATGGAGGTTCTACTGGAGTAAGTACTGGGAGAGAATGTAGCAATGAACAAAAAGGAGCTAGTCCCTGCCCTCATGGTTAAACAAACACTTGGTAGTTTTGAAAGGAAACCTGGCCTGGAGGGTGACTTGGGACCCAGGAACCCAGGAACATAATACAGATATAGCAGGGAAGGGCCCTCAGGAGCCCCAGTCTAGAAGAGACTTTGTTCCTACCTATGAGTAAACGGGCCCAGCCTGGAGGGTGGGGAAGCCTCTACCAGCACCTGGATCTTCACTCTGATGCTAAGGTTATTTATTCCAGGATTGGTTTGTTGCCTCTTATTTTGCAACCAGCACAGTAGAGCCTCCTCCCTCCCTCTCCCACGTGTCCAGGCCAGGCTATTTATTCCTAGTGACAAGCCTGAGAATCCCAGGGGGGAGGGGTGGGGATGGCGTCAAGGACCTGGAGGGGCCTTGTGTCCCTGGCAGGCGCCAGTCTTCCCTTACCGACACAGGGAGGAAGCCAGAGGGTCAGACACTGCAAAGGTTCCCTCCCTACTCCTCCACCACCCTGCAGGACCCTATCCACTCACACTCCTCCCCAGAAGCCCAAAGATTACGGGGGGGGGGGCGGGGCAGGGGTGTGTGTGTAGAATTAGGATCTCCCCTGGGCCTCAAAGGTCAAAACTATTCTTGGGCACTGTGGAATACAAGGCGAGAAAGCACGTCTTAGTGTCAGGGTGAAGCTGGAGGTGGAGAGGTGGTTACCTTTGGTTTTGCGAAGAAAGGCCTTTGAAGGTCAAGACCCTAAGGTGGGGTGAGGTCCTCTCTTCACCCCTCGTTTTCAGAGAATAGGCATGACAGTATAGTCAAAACCACCCACTCCGGCAGCTAGATTAAGCCCCCTCCAACAATTCAGGAGGAGTGTGACCCCCTAGGGGCCCTCTGGAGGAGGGAGGGAGAGGACACAAGGACGCTTGAGGACTCTTGGTCCCCAAGCAGACCCTGGTCTGCAGGGTCCTGTACCGGTTGCCTAAAGCTGAATACCTCCCGCTTGTCCCTGGGGTGTTGAAAGTGGGGGGAGTGAGGACAGCCAAGGCTGCGGGGAGGAGGCAGGGGCGGGGTCCTAGCCGCTGGGCGGGCCAAGTTGGGAGATCCAGGTTAGGCCCGGCCGCAGGACAGGGGCTAGGGTTGGCAGCGTTTTGAAAGGGAGGTGGGGGCGGGGTCTGGCCCCCGCCAGCGGGCTGGGGGGCCGGGGGCGGGGCTGGGCTGGGCGGGGCGGGCCCGGTGCTGACTTCCTAGGGGAGGGTTGAGGCCGCGCTCCCACTCGCCCACACAGTCGGTCTGCAGCCCGCGGCCTCGCTGGCAGCTCTCGCGGCCCCCGCTCTGCCCGGCCCCCAGGTAGGAGCGGCCGAGGGACGCGGCGCCCGCTTCCCGGCCCACCGCGCCGCGTGCGCCCCGCTCCTGCCGCCCTCTTCGAGGTGAGCGCCCAGCCGACCGCAGCTCGGAGCCCCGGCCACCCAGCCCCGGGCGCGGGCGGGAGAGCGCGGGGAGCCCGCGGAGGGCAGCCCCCGCCCCCTGTCCCCGCCGGTGCGTGCTGAGCCCCGGAGAGCGCCCACTCGCGCCGCCGGGTCTGCCCAGCTGGGCAGGGGCCACCGCGAGAGGTGGGCGGGGGAGGGCAAGTTTGAAATAGAAAAGCCAGAGAGACAGATCGGGAGGGCTGGAGAAACTGAGGTTCTCAGAACCCGGGTGAAATGAGAGCCGAGACAGGCGGGGACACGAACGACAGGAGGCTGTCGAGATCACTGAAACAAGGACAGTCTGGGCATACAGAATTACCCAGCTCCATACCCGAGGCGTAGGGGCCGACTCAGGCTTTGTGGAGCATTTTCAGAAAAACCAACGTACAACCTAGTGAAGACATTGCTGGGGCCCTTCCCAGCTCTTTGCAGGGTCCCTGAAGCTTGAGCTTCATTAGCCTCGTGCTCAGTGTGCCTCTCAGAGCCCTACAGAGACATTCAGAGATGAGAGACAGAGACACTCAGCCGCGCAGAGATGCTAAGAGAGTTGGCCGCAGAGACAGAGAAATTCGGGTGGGGGGATGGTCTCAGACATTCAGCAGTATGGAGACACTGAGAGACCAAGAGTTGGCTACTGAGCTGGAGACCTACAGAGGCCCCACTGGGAGATAGGGAGTCAGAGATACAGAGCCGCCCAAAACCCAAGACAGCAGCAGAAGTGTCCCTGGCCACAGAGGGGTTGAGGGGGGCAGAGCTAGATGCTGAGACTTCATGGAGGCGCCAATATCTAGGTGGGCTGACAGCTTCCAAGACAGATTCTGAGAGACCCAGGCCTGAAACTTTGGGAAGCAAAGCTGTGAGGAAACAGAAACTCTGAACTAATGATCCCCCATGAGGCAAAGGACTTGAGACAGTAAGATCTATCTAGATCAAGAAGAAGTCCCTTGTGCATACACAGCCATTGAGACAGCATCAACTTATTTTTAAACTCAGATCTTGGACATGCTGCCTTAGCCCTAGGGGACCCAGGGTGAATGAACTGTTCCTCTCCTGTCCCTAGAGCAGCTGCCTGTCCTGCTTCCCACCCCGTTTTCCCTAAGCTGTGCTGACTTCCGGGGGGAGGGGGGAGGTGGGGGGTGGGAGAGAGCACAGAGTTTGGGCTGGTGCTTAGTAGCACAGGGTGGGGGGTGGGTGTAGTTCAGTTTCTCCCCTTAAGTCTCCTGTCAACTCCTGGGAGGTGGGGGAGGAGTCTGTTCTGATCCTGACTCACAGCTGTGGGGGCCTGGCCAGGGTCCTCCTAGACAGTAGGGAGTGTTGGGGGATGGCAGGGACAGAAGGGTGGAATAGCTGGCTGGAGTAACTGGAAAGCTTCTGGATGTCTTCCAGTCCCAGGGCCAGCAGCTGGGGAAAAGAGCCAGGCCAGTGCCCCTCTTGTCCCCCTGCCTTTAGCTGAACAACCCCTCCATCAGCATGGCAGCATTTCTGGGAGAGGAAGGACCTCCTGGCTGGGAGGCAGGGGACAGGAGCTCTGGTACCTGAGTGACCTTGGGCATGCCCCTGCCCTATCCTTAGCCTCCTTGTGCTCATCTGTAAAATGGGGCAGTACTCTAGCCTGCCTGCCTTTTATGAGAGCTAATGGGGTCGTGAGAATGTACTTTGTGAAGGGCCAATCAGCATGTAGGTGTATATACCCGTGGACCTGTGCCATGGTCTCAGAGCTATGCTCCCTAGAGGCTGACTAGGCCAGAGCAACCACTGGCCCCAGTGGTCTCTGTAGTGAGTCCCAGAGGCCTGGGGTATCCTATTCTCTCCCTGGGCCTATACTGAGAATGTCCAAGTCAAGTGCCAGGCCAGTTCCCTAGCCCAGGCCTGCCAGAGAAACTGCTCTTTGACCTCCAGAATGAGTAAGGAGCAGAGAGACAAAATACTAACAGCTACTATTATCCACCAGGTACTTTCCAAGTATCATCACATTTAAGCCTGACTGTAATTCTAGGTGGTAGGAAGTAGTAGTATTCCATTTAATTAGTTGGAAAAACAGGCTCAGGGAGCTTAAGTGACTTGCCCAAGGTCACCCAGCTAGTAAGTAAAAGAGGTGGGATTCAATCCCAGATTTAT
This sequence comes from Galago senegalensis, assembly GCA_963575145.1. Classification (NCBI taxonomy): domain Eukaryota; kingdom Metazoa; phylum Chordata; class Mammalia; order Primates; family Galagidae; genus Galago; species Galago senegalensis. The sequence goes on along the minus strand of CAUYTI010045554.1, from coordinate 40,941 downwards.
ATTTCATAGCACAAGCCTCTACACATCACACGTTCAGCCATCCTGAGTTCCAGGAGGTTCACTGGGAGGTGCCTTATCAGGAAGGGGACAGGACCAGAGAGCCATCTACAGACTGAGCAGTCTCTCCCAAACTCCGTCTGCCAGCCAGGGAGGAATACAAGGTTGGCTTCTCCAGTGAATGGAGGAGGAAGAGGGGGAGGGAAGGATGGGCAGAGACAGGTGGGCCTTGATGGTGTCCTTCACTCTGTCCTCCCCAGAGCCCAGATGGAGAGACTAAGACGTAGGGCGATTCTGGGAAAGAAATAGAAGCCACACCCATACCCTATTTGGGGTGCCCCGTCACAGAGTGGTGACTGCCTCCCTGGGGTTGGACCCAGGGCTAGCCCGGGGCTGGGAAGGAGGCATGGCAGCTGTAAGCCAAGCCAGAAAGGAAGGGAAAGTTCCTGGGCAGCCCCAGATGGACACATTCCACCTGTGAGGCCCCCTGCTGCCCAGTGGCTGACAGCCCAGGCTAACGTCAGATGTTAGGCCAGAGGAAACCTGGGCCTGTGTGGTGGGGGAACTGAGAAGGAAGAGTATCCTCCACCCTACAGGATAGCTTCCACCCCCAGGAGTCTTGGCTCTAAAGACCCCAGTTTCTGGTAGTTTCATGCCCAGTCCGGGGTGCAAGCTAGGTGTTCTCCCTTTGTACTGAATGGTAGCTGTGAATTCACCAGCAGTGCCTCTGAAAAGCCAGGCCAGTCTAGGCTAAGGGCATCTGCTGGTGCCCACAGTCTGAATTTCAAGTCAGAGAATGCTTGTTCAGAATTTCTTAATGGGGGTGGCTGAGAAAGGAAGACTTTTCCTTCAGCTTAAGCCTGGGCAGGCTCTGGGGAACTGCCAGTCACAGGGGTCTAATTGGGAGTGGCTTGGTGGGGTTTCCTATGTCCCTTTAAGTCCCCAAGCTCATCTGCAGCTGTGAGGACATCCCTTTCCAATGAATCCTGGTGGTTCCTATCCACCACCCCAGGGTCTCAGCCCCTGGAGAGCTGGCTTCATGGTGGAGGACACAGGGTTGGGGAGCTCCGGCTTTGGGACTAGAGACTGAACCAGGGCAGCCGAAAGGTCTGGGAACCCCACTTCCCTGCCGCCCCACTCCCTAGGCTCCTGTTCCAGAGGCAGCTGTGTGGATGACCTCATCCCACAAACATGCTTTGTTCCTGAGAAAATGGAAAGTGTCTGAGGTTTGGTGGGGGGGCTGGGTGTCTGCCTAAGCAGCTTTCAGGGCTCCCCTCTGTGTCATTCCCCACCCAAGAGGGGGCCTCATTGGGGAGAAAATGTCTTCCGTGGCTCTTACTCTCTCCTTTCATTTCTTGGGTCCCAAACCCTGAGAAATCAGAAAAGGTGGGGAGAGGCTGTCTCTTTCCAAGGCAAGGGTGGGAATAATAACCCCAGGATGAGGATGGAAGTATCCTGAGGCTTTGCCAGGAGTGAGAGTGATGCCTGGCAGGGGGTGACAGGGGCCGCTCTGCACTCTCTCAGTTCCCCTTTGCCTCCTGGGGCATCTCATTTTCCTTCTTTCTCCCCTGTTGCTGGCAAAACCTGACATCTGGCCATCTGTGCTGCCACAGCTGCTGCAGATGTTGCAGGCCAAGGCTACCCAGTCTGGTGTGACCAGAGACACAGCAGGGTTGGAGGGGGATGAGGGGAGAAGATCCAGCTAGGAAAGCTTGGCTGTGTCCAGCATGCAGGATTTCCTTCCTGCTTGCTTAAACCTAGCGTGAGTCTCCAAAGTTCTTGTCACTTGGCTGCTTCTCCTGGGAGGGGAGGCCCCATTTCTCACACTGGTCTCTTCTACCATTCATCGGCCCAGCATCTCCCTAGCATTCCACTGTTTCCTGGATCAGGAGGGGACAGGAACAGCCCATTCCCATCCCTGAGTTCCCATTCCAGAGCTCTGGGTAAAGGTTCCTTCATCCATATCTCTTGGGCCTGTTCCTGGGAGTCAGGAGAGTATTGATGACAGGGTATAGGATGGGTCTTCTGCCACCCTGGGGACAGTAGGGACAGGAGAGGCTAACCTCAGAAACTCAGAGGCAGGAAATGAGTCATTGACCCAGGAAAAGCCCCCTCCCCCTAGATCTGCCAGGGCCTAGATAAGAAAACAACTTCTGCTTCCTGATTTTTTCCTGACCCCTTCCTACTCCCTAAGTTAAATACAGAAATAAACATGCAGGACTCTTGGGTTCCCAGAAGCACCCCTTCCTCTTCCCCACCTGTTCTCATCTGGCATTTTCCATGCCTGCTCTCTTGCCAACAGCCAAGTCACAGCCCCTTGGGGTGACCCCTGTCCTACCTGTGCTCCTAACAGGGCCCCTCCACATCGTCATGAGCGAGGCATTTGACTGTGCAAAATGCAGTGAGACCCTATATGGCCGGAAGTACATCCAGACAGACAGTGGTCCCTACTGCGTGCCCTGCTATGACAACACCTTCGCCAACACCTGCGCTGAGTGCCAGCAGCTGATTGGGCATGATTCAAGGGTAAGAATGGGAGCAAGCAGGGCAGGGAGTGGGTAGAGGCTGGCAGGAGGGAACATAAGCATGGACCCACCAGGCCCTGATGCCAATGCCCCTGCCATGTGCCCCATAGGAGCTGTTCTATGAAGACCGCCACTTCCACGAGGGTTGTTTCCGCTGCTGTCGCTGCCAGCGCTCTCTAGCCGATGAACCCTTCACTTGCCAGGACAATGAGCTGCTCTGCAATGACTGCTACTGCAGTGCCTTCTCATCACAGTGCTCCGCCTGCGGGGAGACCGTCATGCCTGGTACATCCCCAGGGGCTCATCCTGGGTGGGGACTGGCCTGCCTGACATCAGTGTGGAGTCCTTGCATGTGCCTGATACATGGAGACTCAGTATGTGTGAAGACCTGCACACATGGCTGGGCTCGGTGGCTCAGGCCTATAACCCTAACACACTGGGAGGCCAAGACAGGTGGATTGCTTGAGCTTAGAAGTTCGAGACCAGCCTGAGCAAGAGTGAGACTCCCATCTCTAAAAATAGCCAGGCGTTGTGGCAGGTGCCTGTAGTCCCAGCTACTTGTGAGGCTGAGGCAAGAGGATTGCTCAAGCCTAAGAGTTTGACGTTGCTATGGGCTATGACACCACGGCACTCAACCCCAGGATAACTGAGTGAGACTCTGTCTCCAAAAAAAAAAAAAAAAAGACATACACAGATGGCATGTTTCTGGCAATTTAGTGTATGCAAAATCTGTTGTGCCTATGTGCTCTTAAGTTAGCATTCACAGGGATTGGCACACCCAGGTATACACATGAAGGCTTAGTGTGTGCAGAAGTTGACAAGTTTGATACATTTCTGAGAGCTTAGTGTGTGCTGGACTAGTAGGCCTGGTGGACACATAGGGACTTAGCATGCATGACTATCTGCATGTAGGGTACATGTAGGAGCTAAGGTAGTGCTGAGACTGTCATGCTTGGTGCCTTGGGGTGTAGTGTGTGCAGAGACCTGCATGCCTAATAGAAATGTGAGAACTTAGTACACATGTAGAATAGCATGCCTAGCAGGTGCAAGGGCTCGGCTTGCACTGCACCTGTCACACTCAGGCATTAGAACTTTGTATGGGCAGAGGCCTGCTTGCCTGGTATATGTGGGGTCTTGTGAGTGTGCTAAAACCCTCATGTCTGGTGTATAAGGGCTTAGTATATACTAAGACATCATGACTATCACATGGAGGCTTGATGCATGTTTGGAGAGAGATTAGCATTTGCAATTTAGTTGGTAGGGGTCTTGATGCATGTGCATGGACACCACCCTGCTCAGGCTATGAGCAATGGGGACTTTCCTACAGAAGTAACAGGTGGCCCACAGGAGCTTGTGACATGGCATCTGAGTGGGACCCCTGTTCCCCACAGGGTCCCGGAAGCTGGAATATGGAGGCCAGACGTGGCATGAGCACTGCTTCCTGTGCAGTGGCTGTGATCAGCCACTGGGCTCCCGTTCTTTTGTGCCCGACAAGGGTGCTCACTACTGCGTGCCCTGCTATGAGAACAAGTTTGCTCCTCGCTGTGCCCGCTGCAGCAAGGTGGAGGCTCGGCCAGCAGGGTTGGGGTAAGGCCTATTGTGGGGTGGGAATCCCCACTGACCCCTGCTGATGGATGCTGCCCCCACAGACACTGACACAGGGTGGAGTGACATACCGTGACCAGCCCTGGCATCGCGAATGTCTGGTCTGCACTGGGTGCCAGACACCCCTAGCTGGACAGCAGTTCACCTCCCGGGAAGAAGATCCCTACTGTGTGACCTGTTTTGGAGAACTCTTTGCACCCAAGTGCAGCAGCTGCAAACGCCCCATCGTAGGTGGGACAAGGGTCAAAAAATGGAATGGGCAGGGTGCAGGCAAGGGAGTGGGATATATTGGGTAAGGGGTAAGCCCACCCCCAGTCTGCAGAGCTAACCTCCGGCCTCCCTCTAGGACTTGATGGAGGAAAGTATGTGTCATTTGAAGACCGACACTGGCACCACAGCTGCTTCTCCTGTGCCCGCTGTGCCACATCCCTGGTGGGCCAAGGCTTCGTGCCAGATGGAGACCAAGTGCTGTGCCAGGGCTGCAGCCAGGCAGGGCCCTGAGCCAGGGCTCCTGGGCCCAGGCTTTCCCACACCGGGGATCCAGGACTACGATTCCTTTCCTAAACCACCACAGGGACCCAGCTCCTCCCCACAGTGGTTCTCCTCCTGGGCTCCAAGATTCAGTTTCCCTACTCTAACATCCTCCAACTGGTACTCCCTGACCCAGGCCTCCCAAACCTACGCTCTTCTGGAGTGTCCATGACTCAAGCCCTTTTCCCAAACATAAACTCTAGAACTCTGCCCTCTTCCCAGATTGGAGCTCTAGACCCCAGCCCTCCAAACCTAGACTCTGGGACCTGGGCCCCCTTACATCTAGCCTTCTTTTAATAGATTTTAGGTGTCCTAAGAGTGCCTGAGCAGCCCTCATATGTGGACGGCTCAGGCTTGAACCTATCCCCATTGCACCCTGCCCCCAGGACTGGGACTGTTTGAGCAGCAGGTTAGGTGGTCTTAAGGAATAGGCTGTAGCCCAGCCCGTGTTCTCAGAGTATCTTGTTTTATTTCAGCTCCATTTTGCCTTGAGATGGGCAGAGGGGTGTGATTGGTTTGCCCCTCTTCCAAATTCTGAAATAAAGAATTGTGAGGAAGCCCAGGCCTCTGTGTGTTTGTCCAGAGTGCAGAGCGGGAAGGTTCCTTCACAGACAGGGAGATCCTGAGTCTTTTCTAGACCTCCTCCCTGCAGGGCGGGGTCAAGTGGGGCTGGCCACTGGGTGGGAAGTCTATCTCCAGGAAGGGGATCCCCGCCAGGGCTACTGTCCTACTGTCCGTATCAAGCTTGGCCTGCCTTGCTCTACTGGCGTAGGACTTTTTCCTTCACGTGGGGAAGGGAGAGTTTTAGGGGAGGTTCCAGACAGAAGCAGGGGTGACCATGGGGTTCCTTCGTCTGGAACAAATCTACATATCTCACCCACCCCTAGCAGCCCTGTCTTAATCTCGCAGAGCAAGCACCCGTTCTGATCCCAATTTGGGCCCAGACCCTTAGCCCCCTTCCCCCTCTTCCCCAGGATTAGCGGGGGCGGCCCGGGATCCGCTAGCGGCCGCACGTTTTTTGCCAAAAAAGGCAAGGATGCAGCTGCACGCGCCGCGGGAACATCTGGATCCGATTCCCGGCATGAATGGGTCACGGCCCCGCCCCCCCCCGTGATTCAAGGGCGAGGGCGGGAATGAGGGGGGCTGTCCCCCAAAGTGGGGAGATGGGGCGGGGCGATGCTCCCCTCTCTCCGCGTCCGACGGCCCCTGCCCCTTCCCGTCGCGGCTGCGGTCTGAACCCCGCGGTCTAGCCGGCGAGGGTCGGGCTGGCGGAGCAGGTACGTGCGCGGGGGCCTCCTGCGGCCGGGCGGGCAGGCGGACGGACCCTCGGCGCCCGGGGGGGAGGGGCCCCTGGGCCCGCGGAAACCGCGTGATTATATGTATCTCATGTTAAACCCGCCCCTAAATTCTTGGGGCAGGCATTTTTACTGTCGTGACCCAGAGGTGCAAGACTGCCATAGTTGCCCAGAGTCACATAGGTAGCCTCTCTCTAGTAGATCAGGTATTACAATCCTCTTTCTATGAACCCCCCACCCAGGCCCAATTTTAGTCCTAAACTTTCAGAAGCCGTGGTTAACGTTTTCAGCAAACCTTTAAAACTGCCCATCATAAGTGCTTATAAATAATAATTACCGCAGATGCTTACGTTTCTGTCTGTTTCGCCCATCGGCCTCACTGAGCAATGAGCTGGCTCCTGCCTTGCTCACCCTTCCCTCTCAACTCCAGGCACTTACTACGCGTTCAATAAATGCTTGTTGAGGAAGAGCGATCCAAGCATAGGAAACAGCTGGTTCAAAGGCCTGGGGTCTGAAAACACATGGTGCTTGGAGAAAGCATCAAGTAATGTCACGTGGAGGAAGTGCCAAGAGACTAACGTGGCGGGTAGCGCCCAGGTGGTGGGCAAAGCAGTCAGTGGAAATACTGAAGTAGGGGCGTAAAAAGAGCCGAGTTTGAGAAAGATCACATTGACTGTGCATGAGTAATGGGTCAGAGCGGGAAAGACTAGCCAGACTGGTTAGGAGGCAAGAGCAGTGGTCCAGATAAGCTAATCAAGAGGCCAGTGGCAAAGGCGGGACTTGCTAACTGGTTCCATAGAGGGAGGAAGGAGAAGCTTTTAGGGAAAGGAAGGCTTAGTGACCAGAGGAATGGTGTTGGACCGGGCCTGGTGTTTCACTTTGCAATCTAGCACTACTACGGGAGGCGGGTGGATTGCTTGAGTTCAGAAGTTCAAGGCCAGCCTGAGCAAAAGCCTGATACCCTCCTTCCCACCTCGGTCTCTACTAAAAATAGGAGGGCACAGTGGCTCACGCCTGTAATCCTAGCACTCTGGGAGGCCAAGGCAGGTGGATTGCCTGAGCTCACAGTTTCGACCAGCCTGAGCAAGAGCAAGACCCCATCTCTAAAAATAGCTGGTCATGTGCTGGATTCCACAACACCTATACTAAAATTGGAATGATACAGAGAAAATTAGCATTGACCCTGCGCAAGGATGACACCCAAATTCGTGACCTAAAACAAAACAAACAAACAAAAATAGCCGGGTGTTGTGGCAGGCGCCTATAGTCCCAGCTACTCAGGAGACTGAGGCAAGAGGATCACTTGAACACAAGAGTTTGAGGTTGCTGTGAGCTATGATGCCAGGCTATAACGCTTTAGCCAAGGCAACAGAGTGAGACTCTGTCTCAAAAAAAAAAAAAAAATTGGTCTCAGTAAGGTGGTGTAACCACCTAAGAGGAGGAAATGTACAGCAACAACGCTGTTTCACTTATTTCAACATAAACATTTTTCAGACTTAACATCTCAGAAACCCAGATGTATCATTGAAGGTACATCATAGTTTATTAATTTTTTTTTCTCTTTCTTGATAAAGCATAAAATAATGGCGAATTTTACAATTGTTGGCATCTCATATTTGGTGAAATATAGAATACAGGAGCTCCCAAACCTTACCAAAGCAGACAGACGAAAAACCATTCACTCAGTGTCTCCTTTCCTGAGTGAAGGTATTTTTTGCCTAGGGTTCTTTCTGTTGGTTTTTTGTTTTTGTTGTTGTTCCAGATAGGGTCTGACTTTGTCACTCAGGCCAGGATTTTTATAGGCGCGAGCTATGATGCTGGGCAAGATTTCTTGTCTCTTTCCTAGTGGCCCAGCAAAAGCCTCACATGAATTGTGACTAGGGTCCTTCCCCATCGGTTAGAGGTCTTGCTTAAATTTCCATATATAAATGTAATCCTCATAACACCCCCTGAAGTAGGCAAAACGTGGGTCATTTTATCCCCATTTTATTTCTTTTTCTTCTTTCTTCCTTTTTTTTTTTTTTTTTGTTACCCTCTGTAGAGTGTTTTAACATCATAGCTCACAGCAACCTCAATTTCTTGGGCTCAAGTGAGATTCTCTTGCCTCAACCTCCCTGGTAGCTGGGACAACAGGGACCCACCACAAAGCCCAGCTATTTGTTGTTGTTGTTTGTTTGTTTCTTTTTTTTTAATTAAATGATAGTTGTGTTCATTAATGTAATCATGGGGTACAGTGTGGTCTTTTCATATACAATTTGAAATATTTTCATCAAACTGGTTAACATAGCCTTTATGTCATTTTCTTAGTTATTGTGTTAAGGCCATTTATATTCTACTCTTAGAAAGATTCACGTGTACCCTTGTAAGATAAACCATAGAAGTGATCCCTCCAATCATCCTCCCTCCACCCATTCCACCCTCCTCTCCTTCTCCCCCCTCCCCATATTCTTAGGCTATAATTAGGTTATAGCTTTCATATGAAAGCTTCTACACTGCTGGCGGGAATGCAAACTAATATATTCCTTTTGGAAAGACGTCTGGAGAACACTTAGAGAACTAAAAATAGACCTGCCGTTTGATCCTGCAATTCCTTTATTAGGTATATATCCAGAAGACCAAAACCACATTACAACAAAAATATTTGTATCAGAATGTTTATTGCAGCCCAATTCATAATTGCCAGGTCATGGAAGAAGCCCAAGTGCCCATCAATCCATAAATGGATCAATAAACTGTGGTATATGTACACCATGGAATACTATGCAGCCATAAAGAAAGATGGACACTTTACAACCTTCATGTTTACAAGGATGGAGCTGGAAAATGTTCTTCTTAGCAAAGTATCACAAGAATGGAAGAAAAAGTATCCAATGTACACAGCCCTATTATGAGATTTTTAAGAAAGTTTTATTTAGACATCTAAAATCTTAGAAGTAAAAGAGACTTCAAGAAGGTTCACTGATGCCTTTGTTACCTGCCTGGCCTATAAGAACCCAAGAACAAACAGGGAACAGGTCCTCAAACATTGTTTATCATTGGTAATCACACTTGATGAAGGAAATTAGAGTGAGTTTTAGAAAATGACTATGGACTATAAGAGGGGAGAAAAACTCTTTCTGGGTTCCACATGTCACAATTAGTGAGTGGAATATTAAGCACAGAAACCGCTGTCATCTGTTATAAATATTAAGATCATGTAGAATTACTAAATGTTCCAGCTGAAGACCATCCCATTCTCCCTGGTTATCTGGTCTGCATTTGGGAGATGTTAGAACTCATTGAAGTGCTGCTTTAAGTATCTTGCTGAACACTGACAGCTGCGTCCATGCCCGGATTGCTTTTAATATTTTCCTAACCAAACTCCTTTTCTCAAGCTTCTTCATGGCAAATTCCACTCCATTGCAAATGTGTATACTGATAAGTTCTAGACACTGGTAATTTTAATAATTATGTAATTCTTAGGAAAGAATAGCTTTGGATATTGAGAAAAATGGATCAGTTATTGAGGAGAACATTGGAAAGAGTGGTAGCTCAATTTAATGTCTCTGATGGGAATAGATAGGGCTGATCTGCTGCCTTTTATAAAATATTTCTCAAGATATGGTCCATGTAGAAGAGGCCAAATGGGAATAAAGCATCTCCTATGAGCCAAGAGTTCAAAAACGTTATTAAAAACTAACAGCTGCTTGGCATAGACATCACCCTCATCTTAAATATGAGGAAATAGAGACAGAGAGGTATATAATTTGTCCAAGGTCACACAGCTTGGTGGAGCCTAATTGGGAACCCAGATGTGACTCATTACACAGCCTCTATACGAGAATTCTACCACAGAATTTTCTCCTAAGAACTATTGTAAGACAACATCTGTGTTTTCCTGTTTCTTTCCCCAATACCAATAATTACATGAGTAATAATTACATTTTATCTCTTCCATCTATTCATTCATTGATTTAATCTAAACTCTTTCTAACTCTTTCTTTGTGTGAATGCAAAGTAAGCCCTTCTCTCTCTACTTTCTGGTGCAATAGAGCTTATAAAGGCAGTGATGGCTAGATGTCTCCCCAGTGCTCTTCTTCCAAAGTAATAGAAACTGGGACTTTTTTAGGTAGGTAAATGGCTACGCAGAATAAAGGCTACATATGCAAACCTCCCTTGCTGCAAGTTTTGACCATCAGAACATATTCTAGCCATGGGATATAAGGTTCTTGTAGCAAATTCTGGGCGCCTTTTTCAAAAGACACCTCCTGTATGTTCTTTTGCATCCCTCTTCCCCATCCCTTTCTTGTCTTCTACCTAGAAGCAGATATAATGGTCCTAGGCACTGTTTTGAACCATGAAGATAAGGGCCCCCCTAGGGATCAGAAATGAATGAGCTGAAATGAGCCCTGTTCCTTAAAGATTTTACAGAGCGGGAGCCCAGCAGAGTGTCACAGGAGCCTTTAGCTGCCTATTTCCAGGAATTTATGTAGGAAGAGGGGAAAAAAAAGGGCTTCTCCTTTGTTTAAGGCACTGTTATTTAGGGTCTTTATTACTCACAGTGAGGCATAACCTTAGGTGACAGATACACTTACCTACTCTTCGGACTTGAAATTGAGCCTCAAAATCCTAAGTACATATTTTTATAATACGTTTCCTAGCCACTCTGGTAAATATGGTGGTGGCAAATTATTTTTCAATATTTGGGTTTTTCAGCAATTCCTCTCTAAACACTAGCAAGTGTTAATATCCCCTACCTTTCTCTGCAGATTGTAGGCAGTGGTCTTGCTTTCAATGACTGCTTTGCTCTCAAGACGGACCAGCTGCTCTGTGCGAGCTAAAACCACATCCAGGCGCATGTCAAAGCCAAGTTCAGCAGCCATCTGGTCCAATTTCATTTTTTCTGAAAGCTGATCCAGAAATTTAAGATACTAAACCCAAGAACAAAAATAAAAAGGACACAACGGTAAAAGTTAGTGGGTGATCTCACGGCATCCTTCTCTTTCTCCCAAGCTTACAGGTAGTTCTCTTGAAACCCAGAATGGAGCCTGGACTTTGACCCCAATATTGGTAATGAATTTTTCAATCACCCTGCCAGTTTCCAGCCCTCTCCTTCTTAAAGGACTCTTGACATTCCTGTTCAGGAACCTTGAGGTTCAACCTTAACATTATGCACTTTTGGGCGGTGCCGGTGGCTCAAAGGAGTAGGGCACGGGCCCCATATACCAGAGGTGGTGGGTTCAAGCCCGGCCCAGCCCAAAACTGCAAAAAAAGAAAAAAAATTATGCACTTTTTCTGACCCTGCCATATGACAGATTTGGCTATGGTCCTGATTTCTACCCTTGTGTCTCTACTTCGGCAATATACTGCTGGGACAGTGCCCCTTGCAGGCTAATCTGACCTCTGACACCCACCCATGCACTTTCCATGGGAAATTTTCCCACCTAACTGACCTTGAAGGTGGAAACTGGCAACTTATCCAGTTGCCACTTAGCTCTTCTTAGGCTCTACAGATCACTCCAAACTCCAAGCTCTCCATACACACAAAATTTGAACATTTTGGTTCAATTATTTTTTTACTTACAAGGTTTTAGAAAATCTCTTTTAAAGTATTTAATGAACAGAGGTAAATAAGCAGCATCCTAGTATAAAATAGAGCTTATAAAGAATCAAAGTTCGCATTTTAACAGGTTCAAGTTACAAGACTATTTAAGGGCCTTCCTCCACTTGATTTCTGTGGTTTGCCTGGCCATGCCCAGATGCAGAATAATGCTTACCAAGTGCTGGCTGGATAAGCAAATCAGTCGATGAGCTTTCTAAATTATAATTTTATGATTTGGATTCTATCTTTGATATTATATCCTGATTGCAATAACCTCTAATTTATCTGGCATTTGCAGGCAACTAAGTGTTTAAGTAAATATGATTTCCTGCTAACTGAATGAAGTGTACCAGCTTAAAGCCCCAAACTATTTTTTAATCATCAGGATAAAATTATTTGTAAGTGTATATTTTCCAATTGTGTTAAATGGTATACATATGAATATAATTCGATCTCTTCTCTGTAAGTCACAGTCACTGCAAATATCACTTGCTGTCTTGTGCTAGGAAACCCTAAGTTGCTTTTGTCTTTGCCTCATCAGGTCATCACTTCTTAATGCTACATCAGCTCTTTCTCTCGGAAGGTTAATTTCTAATCTGTGTGTATAAAAGTGGCCTGACTGCTATTGCTTGTGTTCTGCATAAAATAGAATCAGTACCTTTTATGTGAAGGAATAAAAGCCTCTTTTTTGATTTCTACATAGGACCCATTCATGCAAGGGTTACAACAGACAAAGAGATTAAGACAAGACCAAGCCAAGACCCCACACAGGAAGCATAACCCTTTTCAAGGATCTTGGCTATCCCTCCAAAGATCAAGGTTACTCCAAACTTTAATTCCATACAAGGGAAAGATTACTGTCTATTTTGTTCATTTGCATCACAATTCATACTTTAAATAAGAAACTATGCATTCTACTCTCTTGTGTGTCAGCCCAGATAATCTTCCTTTAGCATTTAAACTCTGTACAACTTTGCTTTTCAATTTAACATGATACAGTCCCTACTAGGATGTGGGTTTCACATGTGGTGAGCTACAAAAAATCCACCATGGACAGAACTAGCTTACATAATTCTTTCATTACTGAGGGTCATTTAGGCATAATTCCAATTAAAATTAACAATATATTTATACTGAAGGAAAGGAAGAGACATCAATCATCTGAAATTTTTGCCTTAGATTTATTTCTCCTACAATTCAAAGAATGTTTATTGAATCCTTCTCTAGGCCCTGGAAAAACAGAGAAAAAAATTTTTTCCCTGGACTCAAAAAAACCTGGAATATTTAGAGAAGAAAATGTTAAAGCAATCCAGGAAAGGGCGCAAAGTGCCGTAAGAGGCAGGTTCATGGCATTTGGGGAGCCTGAGGAAGCAGAAAGAAGTCTCTTAGGGAAGACGGGCAGAGGCAGTGATAGTTGAGCTGAGCCTTGAAGAGATAGTGGTTGCAGGTGAAGAAGGCGAAGAGAACTTCTCTGAACACTAGCTATGGGCAATATGGAAAGGAGGTGAGGAGACCAGATGAGTGTGGTTACAGACTTGACTGTGGATGTCTTTAGGCTTAGCAATCACTCACCAGAGACCCACCAGAGCCCTACGAGTCCCAGAAGGCCTCTGCGTTTGCCCCTGTTGGCAAGAGAGATTACAGAGGAGAAGGGAGATGGAGAGGGCCACTGACCAGCTCATGAAATTTAAGGCCATGAGAAAAGAAGGAATCTGTACCTGATCTTGAAAGCCCCAGAAAGCCACTGACCAGTCTTAAGACGGAGAAAGATGATAGTCAGTGTGCATTTTATTAAAAGCTCTCTGGCAGCAGTGGAGAGAGCAAATTGGAAGGTGTGGAGACCAGAGCAGAGCGCTTGGTTGGACGGTTGTTCCCTCAGAGCAAAGCACGGCTATTGGACAGAGAGAGAGGGGGGAGGTGTTGGAGAGCTGGGAAGGAGACAGGATTGGGGCTTAGGCATTAATTAAAAAGAGGGAAGCATTGAAGATGGCTTGGGCAAAGGAGCCAGATTACCACCATTACTGAAGCAAGAGAGGGGTGAATTTGGGGAGAGACCATTTCAGTCTTAACTACAGTAGGACCTCCATAGTTGACCACCTCCCTACATTGACCGTCTCCTTAGGTTAAACTAATTTTCATAGACCAGACATGTACCACATGTACATATCAGTACAGTAGGCCTAGTCCCTTATGTTGCCACCTCTATATATTGACCAGTTTGTTACAGTCTCTTGGGCGGTCACCTTACAGAAGTTCCAGTGTATATGCAGGTGCTGAAGGACCATTGAAGTGCAACAGGCAGTTAGACTGTTTGTGATTACAGTACTATCCACAGGTATAATATTTCTTTTCAAAATCAAAATTTCAACTAATTAGATATAGAATATTTCAACATTTTAGATGTAGAAAAAACTCGCTTTGGCGTCCCAAATTTCCCAAGTCTATCTCCTGTCTTCAGTTATAGAACCACTCCTTGGTCCAGACATCTATTATCTTCTGATCTAGAATATTCTAAGAATCCCCTGACTGGGCTCTCTGCTTTCATCTCTAGACCCTCTGAGCCAGTCTGCCTTGACAGGAACCCTTATTTTACTCAAAAACCTTCTATGTCTTCCCATTTCCTACAGGATGAAGCCTTGGTAGTTATTCTAGACCTATCTCTATTGTGCCCACCTGCCCCCAGGCCACCTCGGGCCTCTGGCCTCACCAGGCCACCTCCAGCTCCAGTGTCCCTGCACCTCATTTGTTCCCCAGCCATCTTCTCACACCTCCCTTCCTTCTTGGTTCCTGCTGCTACTGCTAGCTTGAATTCCTTCCCACCTCCTCCACCTGACAAATTCCTACTCGTTGTTTAAGGCTCCTTTCAAATATCACCTCTTTTGCGAAAATGGCTCTTTCCTCATTGGGGAATAGGAAAGAAGTAATTGCTCCTTTTTCCAAATTCCTGTTGGATTTCATACCCGTCTCCATCATGGCACTAATTGTGCTGATCATGCCTGGGTCTACCTCTCTCTCTATTAAACGATTTTCCATGGGCACCTTTTTGTGCATTTTTGCATATCCAATCTTGAGGTAGGTCTGGTGCTTCCTCATTTTTTTTTTAAGTACAGAAAAATGAAAATGAATGAGTTTCTTGAGTATAGATATTTTGACCTAAGAATATTTTTCATGCCAAATTCTGCACCTGAGCTGTTGATCCCTTTTCTTCCCTTTCCTTTCCCACCCTCCCTCCCAATCCACAAGCACTTACCTCCCTTGCTTTAATCCTGCTTTTTACAGCTATGCTTTCTGCCTCTTTTCTCTTTGGTCACCAGACTTCACAGCATAATTTGCGTCCCCTCCTCCCCCCCATTCCTTTCTAGTCATCTCTCAATCCAAAGCAAACTGGCTTCTATTCGCTACCATTCCTCCAAAACTGCCTCCGGGAGGCCACCAATGCTCTCCCCACACTCGAGTCCTCAGTGAGGAGCCTTCCCTTCTCCCCGGACTCTCCTTTCCCCACAGGCTGTTGGCACCATCACTTCTGAGCCTCTGCATCCTGCCATCTCAGCTCCACAGAGACATCGCCTATCTTCCCAAAATACTGCGATGCTCACGGTCACTCATCACACGTCACACTCCACAGAGTAAAGAAGGTTTCCTCTTCCTAATCCACACCATTCCAGTCTTCTCTCTTACAGACCCACAGAGAATGCTGTGTTCCAGCCATGCAGGGTTCTCCACTCCGCATTCTCGGAATGCACTGTGCACCGGCAAGATTCCGTGCGTGCCTTTGTTCAAACCGTTTCCTCTACAGTACTTGCCTCTTCTCTCCACTAGAACCTACTTATCCTGCAAAGATGAAGCGGATCATCTCCTCCCTTGTAAAATCTTCCCTTTACCCCAAAGTTCCTACAGCACTTCATTAATTCAGCCCATGTATTACACACAGAATACTTATAACCTTATAAACCAGCCAATTATCTGAATATCTGTCTCCTCAGACCCTCAGGGCCCCACATACAAGGCACATTCAATAAATACTTGTTGAAAAAAATGAAAATAAAAAGCCCATTACATAATAAAATTAGTAAGTAAATAAATAAATACTTGTTAAGTTTAAATGAATTACTGTGAATCAAAGACACTCCAGATAATAGGAAGAGGTCCATTGTTCCTTGAAATTTGCTCAGGAGTTAGAACTTAACCAATCTAAGTGCTATAAAATTCAGAACATTTCCAGGTAAAATCTTATACTGCAGCAGATGCTTCCACCCATAGACGTGTCCCCAAGATTATTACTTTTTGTTTCTCAGTATTCAAGTTGTCTTGCAAAACATCTCTAGAAACCAGCTCTCCCTCCAGGTATGTTAGCTGACCCTGAAGAGTCTCCAACTTGTTCTCTGCTTTCTGGGCCCTCTGGAGAGCTTTCTGGTATAAACCAGACTCTTGTTCCAACTGTTCCACAAGCTCAGAGATTTGGGCTTCAAGCTGGGAGACCATCTGGAAACAAAGAAACAGAACAAGGCTAAGCCTTGTTTTAAGATGCAACAAAGTGTTAAAACCTATTGCTCAGCCTAAGCAACAAAACTATTTATGACACTGACTTCCAGATTTTTTGTAAAACTTAAATTTAAAATAGGTAATTGACAGCTGTATTTGCCTCAGAAATAAATCTACATTTATTATCTAATAAAATATTTCGATTGGTATTTTTTCATTTTTATATAATTCCTTCAACAAGTTAACTGATAAATATTCATGAGTAACATTTACTTACCATCAAAATTTAAATTCAGGAGTTTCAAAGTTTAGTTGGAAAAGAGTTAAGATAAAAAATACTTTAAAAATCTACAGGCTCGGTGGCCTGTGACTCAAGTGGCTAAGGTGCCAGCCACATGCACCTGGGATGGCAGGTTCGAGTCCAGCCAGGCCTGCCAAACAACAATGATGGTTGCAATCCAAAAGAATGGCCTGGGCATTGTGGCGGGCGCCTGTGGTCCCAGCTACTTGGGAGGCTGAGGCAGGAGACTCGCTTGAGCCCAGGAGTTGGAGGTTACTGTGAGCTGTGATGCCATAGCACTCTACCCAAGGGGGACAGCTTGAGGCTCTGTCTCAAAATAAATAAATAAATAAATAAATAGGATAATCTAAGAAGAAAAAAAAATAAAATCTACAAAAATAGGCTGGTTTCAATGGCTTATGCCCGTAATCCTA
Source organism: Galago senegalensis (assembly GCA_963575145.1). Lineage (NCBI taxonomy): Eukaryota > Metazoa > Chordata > Mammalia > Primates > Galagidae > Galago > Galago senegalensis. The sequence goes on along the minus strand of CAUYTI010045554.1, from coordinate 24,211 downwards.
GCACTCTGGGAGGCCAAAGCAAATCTCTTAAGCTCAGGAGTTGAGACCAGCCTGGGCAAAAGCAAGACCCCATCTCTACTAAAAAAAGAAAATTTAGCCAGATGGTAGTGGGCACCTATAGTCCTCCCTACTCAGGAGGCTGAGACAGGAAGATTCCTGGAGCCCATGAGTCTGAGGTTGCTGTGAGCTAGACAGAGTGAGACTGTCTCAAAAAATCTACGAAAGAATCATTCCTTACAGAAACTCTTCCACCACATATAGTTGATGAAAGATTATACAGTGAGTTAATCTTGATGATTAACTTTGAGGCATTTGGGAGAATTCAATGCAGAAATACATTTTTCAAACTTTTTTTCAATGTTCTATGAATATTGGTTACACATGCCCCAAACTCCAGTCATGATGACTGCATACTTATACAGTCATATTATCATGAGCATTTGAAAGGTCAAAATCTCTTTAATGTGGCGATTCTAACTAAGGGTAATGGAAATGTTTAAGAGGGGCAGGAAGAATCCTGAATCTCCCTCAATACTTTCATTGCCCCTGTTAAAGCCCACAGTGGCTCCCCACAGCCCCCCCAATTTGTCTAATGTTCCCATCCTTCTCAAGAGTTCCTTCCTTTGCCCTGGCCATTGCCTTGGACCAAGAGCAGAAGTTTACCAAAGATCTCAGGTACATTTTCCAATACACAATCTGATTTTACTAAATCCAGTTTTCATAAAATGAATTCAACAAAACCAACATGTCTGGGTTGAGAAATTTGTCTCCTTTTAATAGCTTATTTTGGAAGAAAAAGGCAAAGAGTAGTGGATATTTATGTAATGCTACAGTACCATTCTCACAGAAATTGAGACATCTTGATTGTTTTATATTTTTTACAGTGTAAATTTTTAAAAAGGAGATAATTTTTGCTTACCTATCTAAAAACAACCACGCTTAAAGACAAGAAGGCATGCAAGCTGTCTTCAAACTTTTTAAAATGCTGTTACATGAAAGACCAATTAGATCTGTTGAGTTGCCCTCAAAGCTGAGAGTTAAGATGAATAGGGATATAGCAGAGAAGGAATCCCACCTCTGTACAAAGGAGAATTTTTCCCCAGTCTCTCTGATTATAGGTAGCATATGCCCAATATAAAATACTCATTAAGGAAAAACAAGTAAAATTAAGTGAAAAATAATCTCTCATGATCCACCACCAAGAAGTGATAACTGTTAATATTTTTGATTATTTGTTTTTTCTTTTGTTTGTTTTTTTGAGACAGAGCCTCAAGCTGTCACCCTGGGTAGAGTGCTATGGCATCACAACTCATAGCAACCTCCAACTCCTGGGCTCAAGTGATTCTCCTGCCTCAGCCTCCCAAGTAGCTGGGACTACAGGTGCCCACCACAATGCCCAGCTATTTTTTGGTTGCAGCCGTCATTGTTGTTTTGGCAGGCCCAGGCTGGATTCAAACCCGCCACCTTAGGTGTATGTGGCAGGCGCCTTAGCCACTTGAGCCACAGGCGCTGAGCCTGATGATTTGTTTTTTATGCATTGTTAAAATACAGTTGAAAATGATATATGTGCAACTTTGTGTCTTTCTTTTTAGCTATATTGTAAGCATCTTCTCATGCCACTCAAAATTCTTAATGTTTTTTAATGGCTGCTTTAAGAATCCATCATAAGAATGCATCATAATTAAGAATTTCTTTATAGAAAAGAGAAAACATTCTAATTATTGAGCAATCTAAGGTACGCGGGGAGTGGGTTCCTAGTCACTGACGATGGCCAGAAATTGGCCGAGTACAGCCACCCCTCATTTTACTGTGCTCTGCTTTACTGCCCCGATCGGTATGGTGTTTTTTATAAATTGAGGGTTTGTGGCAACCCTGCATTGAGCAAATGCGCTGGATCATTTTTTCTAAGAGCAAGTGCTCACTTCACATCTCCACATCACATGTGGCAATTCTCACAATATTCCAAATGTTTTAGTAATATTTTATCTGTTCTGGTGATCTGTGATCAGTAGTCTTTAATGTAACTATTGTAATTGTTTTGGGGTTCCACAAACTCTGCCCATATTAGATTGCGACTTAATCAATTAAGGTTGTGTGTGTCCTGGTGGCTCCACCACTTCACTGACACACAGGAATATTGAAATTAGGCCAATTATCATAATAACGTGACAATGGCCTCTAAGTATTTAAGTGAAAGGAAGAGTCACATGTCTCCTGCTTTAAATTAAAAGCTAGGCATGATGAAACTGAGTGAGGAAGACATGCGGAAAGCAGACCTCGTGCGCCAATTAGCTGAGTTGAAAAAGCAAAGGAAAATGTCTTAAAAGTGCTCCGCTAGTGAGGCATAAGGAAAGAAAAAAACAACCTTACTGCTGATACGGAGAAATTTTTTTGGTCTGAACAGAAATCAGTCCAGCCATAACATTCCCGTAAGCCAAAGCCAAATGCAAAACAAGGCCCTCTCTTCAATCCTGTGAAGGCTGAGAGAGGCGAGGACACTGCAAAGGCAGAGCTGGAAGCCAGCAGAGGTCGATTCAGAGGTTTAAGGAAAGATGCCTTCTCCAGAACATGCGCCCAAGATGAGGCCGCCAATGCCGAGGGAGAAGCTATAGCAAGTTATCCAGAAGATCAACTGCGGTCATTGACAAAGGTGGCTACAGTTACAAAAAAGCCTTTTACACCGGAAGGAGATGCCACCTAGGACTTTGACAGCCAGAGAGGAGCAGCGAATCTCTGGCTTCAAAGCTTCAAAGGAGAGGCTGGCTGTCTTGTTAGGGGCTAATGCAGAGGGTGGCATGAAGCCACTGCTTATTCACTAATATGAAGTGCTAGGGCCACCTCTCAGGGGACTGATGCATATCATGGGAGGTCTGACACGTGTGTCTGTGCCGCAGAGATGTAGGTTCACATTGAACTCCAAGTAGGAAGTGAGTCCTTCCACCTGAATGAGATAAAAGATGCAACAACTCTCCTCTGGAGAAAGGGAGATCTGCGTGGTCACTTAGCTGTGGTCAACACACCCTAGACTCTACTAGAAGAAAGCAAAGCCTTCTGTGAAAACTGTAAGTGCTCCTTTCTGAAGATGACACCCTGAGTATCGGCAGTAAGTTAGACTCCAGGAGGGACAGTGACCCTGGAGGAAGCAGCAGATGTCGCTGTGGATCAGAGGGCAGGCAAGGGGCTTTGGAGCCAGACAGCCTGGTTTCAGGTTCCCACTGTGCCACTGACCAGCATGTTAACTGAACGAGTACTTAACTTCCCTGAAACTGGGAGACTTTCTGTGCCAGTTAAATGAGCTAATTTAGACAATTAGAGCATCGCTTCTCAGCCTTTGGCTAAGATCAAGTGCAGACAATTTGAGCAGCATACTTCACACTCTATTGCAGTCACACACAGTGCATCCATTTTTGACATAAAATTATCACTCCACTATATGGGCTTAGTCAATCCTCTGCTATTGCCGTAATGAGCTAAAAAGTCCATTCAGGAAATTGTCCTATATCTCAAATTATTTTGGGCTGTAGAGTCTTTTTTTCCAAATAGAAGTCTGTCTGGAAAGGACAAATAAGGACAAGTGTGTTTGAATCAAAGGTAAGAAGGTCTCTCTGGTATCTTCACCCTGTGTGGACCCGGGAGTGGTCCATGGAACCTTGAAGACTCAGCAGAGTATGACTTTTAAAGCTGCTAATATGGCCAACCCTGGTGGCTCATGCCTGTAATACTAGCACTCTAGGAGGCTGAGTCAGGGCAATTGCTTGAACTCAGTAGTTCAAGATCAGCCTGAACAAGAAAGAGTGAGATCCCCATCTCTACTAAAATAGAATAAAAACAGTCAGGCAGGGTGGGCACCTATAGTCCCAGCTACTCTGGAGAGTGAAGCAAGAGGATCACTTAAACTCAAGAGTTTGAGTTTGGTGGGAGCTATTACAACGCCATGGCACTCTACCCAGGGTGACAGAGTGAGACCTTGCCTCAAAAATAAACTGCTAATATGCAGATGGCTGAACTTTGCAGGATCCACCCAACAGACATACTAGGAGTGTGGAGCAAACAGCTGACAGACTCCTAATCTCTGCGTACCAGAGAATGTGGCTTCAGAAGTTCATTTAGGTCTCAGGGCAGATGACACCACTGAGTTTCTTCAGAGCTGAATTTACATACATTTATTTAAATACAATCATATTCCAATCTGACTCAGTTCTTGAGAACATCAAACGCCAGTGACTAGGTGAACATCTCTGTGACCCACCCAAACTGTGAACTTAGCTTGTTTTTCACACCAGAAGCTCTAAGGAATAACTAAGCTTTAATTTCATTTTATTTTATTTCTTAATGTCATCTATTAACATAGACCTAATATCTGGGGAACAAAAGGTGCCAGTGATTTTAATATCAGAGATAGAGGAAATAGGGTAAGGTGGGGGAGTAATAACGAATATACACCTCAATTTTTTAAAGAAAAAAAGCACTAAAGCAAAGTATACTTTAAGAACAAGCAGCAGCAGGACTTTGGGAAATGATGTCATAATGCCCTAAGGGAGTTAATTCACTCCCCAAGGACAAGTATTTGTTGATTTCACCAGACAGACATTTTTGCTCTAAGATTGAACCAAATAAAAGCCAAAGAGCTCTACACTGAAGAATGAGCCACTTGGGTCACTTAAGGTCCAGTGCTTTTCAGACACAAACAACTCCTTTCCAATTATTCAAGCTATGATTCTCACTCAGAAGGTATATAAAATAAGTTAGGAGTTGCTACCTCCAACATCAACCAAATCCTTCTTCCTGCTTGTCAGCACGTGTGGCCAACACTGTTGCCTGGCCAATATCCCCCCTCCTCCTTCGTCATGGGAATTTTGGGGGGGGAGTTGAGTTGGGTCGCATTTTGAGGTACTGGAGGAAATGTGACCTGCTGTGGAAACGGGCTCTTTACAGCAGTAAGGGGATAAAATTGAGATCATCAGAGTGGTCTCTAATGCAATAAGACCGACATCCTTAACAAATGAAAGATTCATCCACAAAGACAGACTTCATAGAGGGAAGATGACAGGAGGACACTGTCACAAGCTAAAGATCACCTGCGGCCACCGAAGCTGGGAGTAAGGCAGGGAACTGACTCTCCCCAAGGCACCCAGGGGGAACCAACACGGGAACACCTTGACCTCAAATTTCTAATCTGTGAGAACCATGACAAACATCTGTTTCTTAACCCACCTCATTTGTGGTACTTCTGTACAGAAGCCCGAGGAACTCAACACCAGTGGAAAGGCTCTGTCTGTCCACTCTCCAGCCAGGGCTGACCACATACAGGACTCTGAGTAAGGAAATGCCAGAGGAAGTCTGAGCAGCCTCTAGGGGAACATCTGCGATAGTGGGACGGGACTGAGAACAGAGTGGGAAAATGATCCGGCTTGGAGGTGAGACGGGCTAGAGTGGCCGCAGGGCGCATCCCAGGCCCTTCACAGAGTCGGGCTGGGTCCCCACAGCTCTCACAGAGGCCCCGGGAAACCCTCCAGGGAGGAAATAAAGCTTCAGGTGTGCTTACAGCAGATCCAAAAAAAGCTACCCAGATAGACGTTCATGAGCGTGTGTTAATTTGCCTTTAATTTAAGAAACAGTGTAGAAATTGGTCCTGGTCATGTTCTCTCTATATGTAATCAATTCTCACTGAGATGATTAGCCCATTACTTCAGGGAAAATCAGGAGAAATGGATTTTATATATTGTTCTAGAAATGTTTCTAAAGAATGGGAGCTTTACAAACTGAGGAATCTGTTTGCTGGGGAGGCCCTGGCACACTCAGTAATTTCAACATGGAGGCCCAGCAGTGGCGTCAAGCGCGGCCTGGCAATTTCCCCACTTCATGCCAACTCCCACTGACTGAAGGTTGCTTTCTTTTTGTTTACCCATTTTCCTACTAAAAGTAAGAAAAAAATGCCTCAAAATTCTAAAGTAAAATCCAAAAATGTTGCAATACTCTGTCATTGTGTAAGAAGTGATTATTTTGTAAACATCTGCTATGGTGTCCTGAAATTTCAAGGCTGCATAACATTCGAATACTCATTTAGAATTTCTGGGAACCCAGAAATAGAATATTCCTCTAAGGCAGTGGTTTTCAATGGGGACAATTTTGACCCCTAGAGGACATTCAGCAATGTCCAGAGACATCTGCGGTTGTCGTCAGCTGAGGAGGGGGCAGTGCTCCTGGTATTATCTAGTGGGTAGAGTCCAGCGACGCTGCTGAACCTCCTACAATGCCCAGGACAGCCCCCACAGCAAAATATTAGCCTGTCCATAATGTCAATAGCTCTGGAGCTAAGAAACTCTGCTCTAAGACACTGTAAAGCTTTTAAAAAAGATTAAATTTTGCCAGAAGCAGAAATGCAAGGAACAAGTAGAAATGAGTTGCTGGAGAAGTGTGGGTGATATCCTGAATTCTACCAAGAATTGCAAACACAGGAGAGGAAAACTGGATAGCAAAGGGGTAAATAAGAAAAGCAACCTCCAGTCGGTAGGAGTGGGCATGAAGTGGGGAATTTGCCAGGCCACTCCTGAACCTGCCGCTGGGCCTCCACATTGGCAATACTCAACCATTGACTGTGCCTGTAGCCATGGCAGCTGGCAGGGGCAGGCAGCCTCCTCAACAAACAGATTCATCAATTTGTAAAGCTCTTATTCTTTAGAAACATTTCTAAGACAATATATGAAATCCATTTTCTCTTGATTTTACTTGAAGATGAGTCACACAAGACACCAGCTATATGCTTGATTTCAGGCTTTTAAATAGGGAGAGTAGCTATTGAAAAAAATTACAGGGTAGGAAAGGCAGACAAAGGCACTAAAAAGACTCTGAATCATTCTAATTTTTAGAGGGAGTGGGGGAAGGCATATCCAGCTTAACCAATTTACATCATTCGGCTTTAGAAAATAAACATATACATCATGCTGACAATTGTGTGCCATGCTTCACATGCTGGAATTAAAATCATTTTAGGAAAATACTTGGAAATATAGAAGGAAAAGCAGTAAAATGAAATGTCAAAAAAAAAAAAAAATAGCTACCGAAGTCCAGGTGCTCCTTGATGCAGGATAAGGTTATGTCCCGATAAACCCATTGTTAAGTTGAAAATAACCTAAGTGGAAAATGCACTTAACTGCCTCTGACCTACGGAGCTCCATAGCCTAGCCTCGCCCACCTGAAACATGCTCAAAACGCATTAGGCTACAGTTGGGAAAAATCGTCTAACACAAAGCCTATATTACATTCAACTACTGAATGTCTCATCTAATTTATTGAATTCTATACTGAAAGTGAAAAACAGAAGGGTTGGCTGGGTACTCAAAGAACTGTCTCTGTGGAATGCATAGCACTTTCAGACCATCGTAAAGCAACAAAATTCTAAATTGAACCACTGTAAGTTGAAGATCGTCTGTGTACCCATTACCAGTTCAGGGAAATAATCAAGTTTTTCTCAAACCTATAAATAATTTCCTGCCTCAGCAAATATCTCTATGTAAACTGAGTCACAAAAAAACCTCCATTACTCTCAAGAGACCCTTACATGCCCCAGCATGGCAGTTAACACACGAGCGCCCCCTGCATGAACCCTTGATATCCACAAAGAGAACCCTGCACTTGGCCAAAGGGGGTACAAAGGTTGATCCTAGAGCACGTATGAATTTTGGAGAATTTTTTAAGTGAATTTAAATGTTTTGATTGTTAAAGGAAATTTACAAATGCAATTCTGAACTCTGAGTTATTGATCACTCTCAGTTTTTTCTAGTACCGTTAAAAAACAGAAATGTGTGGGTAGCACCTGTGGCTCAGTGGGTGGGGCATATACCTAGGGTGGTGGGTTCAAACCCAGCCCTGGCCAAACTGCAACAAAAAATAGCTGGGCTTTGTGGGGGGCGCCTGTAGTCCCAGCTACTCGGAGGCTGAGGCAAGAGCTAGAGGTTGCTGTGAGCTGTGACACCACAGCAGTCTCTTTAAAAAAAAAAAAAAAAAAAACTGTTCTAGGCACCAGCACTTATGAAAGAGAGAAGAGAAGGCGGGAAAGGTAGGAGAAGAGTCCTCAGCAGCAATAGTTAATATTTATTGTGATTTTCCAGACAATGTGTTAAGGTCTTTATAACAATTTTCTTCCACTTAATGCTTACAATAAGCAATAACCTTATAAAGCAGATACCGTTCGAGGTCTAAAAACCTTTATCCACAAGTTCAAAATCCAGGGTTTATGTTTTGTAACTCATTTACTGACAAAGCTTAGCCTGACATGACCCATCTGAGCAGCAAACCCTGACCCAAAGTGACACGAGGCTATTTATAGTCTACATTTATCCCACTCAGAGCTGCTCACAGGTTTTGCCGTAGGATCACAAATGTGGCTGATGGTGGACTGTGTCCCAGACACCACCATGGAGGGCTGTGTCAGGTCACATTCTCTCTTACCTTTCTGTATACCATTTAGCTATCCAAACCCTGAGAAATTCTGAATGTGAAAAAACATAGGGCCCCAAGGGTTTCAGATAAGGGGCTGTGGACCCTGTGCTGGCCCCTCTGACAGATGAGGAAAACAGAATCTCAGAAGCCAGAATCTCAGGAAGCTGGCCAGGCTCACACTGCTCAGGAGTGAACATGCTGTAGGGACAGCCCTTAGCACCTGGGAGGAGTGACTATGCTGTGGGGACAGCCTTCAGCACCTGGGAGGAGTGACTCCACTTGGGGACAGCCTTCAGCACCTGGGAGGAGTGACTATGGTGTGGGGACAGCCTTCAGCACCTGGGAGGAGTGACTATGCTGTGGGGACAGCCTTCAGCACCTGGGAGGAGTGACTATGGTGTGGGGACAGCCTTCAGCACCTGGGAGGAGTGACTATGGTGTGGGGACAGCCTTCAGCACCTGGGAGGAGTGACTACGGTGTGGGGACAGCCTTCAGCACCTGGGAGGAGTGACTATGGTGTGGGGACAGCCTTCAGCACCTGGGAGGAGTGACTATGGTGTGGGGACAGCCTTTAGCACCTGGGAGGTCCAACTCCAGAACCCACAGGTAAGTTAGCTGTTGCTTGAGCCATTCCCCGTCCCACCTGCATACTATTGAATTGAATGTAACGCGACCACCTTGACATTTTGCCTTTCCCTAATTCAGCTAAGTCGCTGTGGAGTACGTAAATGCATGAGCTCACTGTCCTGCAGATGCAGCTGTTGCCCACTCACCCTGTCCCTGCTTTCTTCTCGGCTGCCCATTTCTTGAATCCTCTTCAAAATGGCATCATCCGTGGACCCAGTTGTGCCCACTCTGTCCCTGAGGAGGGCTGCGATCTTCTCCCTAAATGAGGAGTACTGGCTTTGTGAGGCCGTGGCTGCATCCAGACTGGCCTTCAAATGCTTCTCCATCTCATCGGAGCTTTTCTTCAGCAAGCTCAGCTCCTGCTTGGAGGCATCCCAGACCTGCTGGCCGGCAAGCAGCCTCTCTTGGAAGATCTTAACTTCTCTTTCAAGAGCTTCTTTTGCTTCTACAGCACTGAGCAAGTCCTAAAATGATTACAGAAAGGGAACCCAGTAACATTAGCAGCCAACCAGACACACGTGCATTTACGGTAGTAATTCACTCACGCTGCTTACTCAGGCGCTCAAGGAGTTGGGTTAACTGATCACCCATTATGGTCTTTTCTTAAAGTTATTAAATTATAAAAAGTATGTCAGGGAAATGCAGGTGCCCTAAGAACAGAAACAATATAAAAGCAGAAACAATATAAAGTCTGGGTCAGAAAAAGAAGGAAACTTTGACACATAGGCCTTTTCTGCGTGCACCTCTGGAAAGAGTTAATAAAAACAAAGTATTGGCAAAGACTAGCCTGAGCAAGTGTGAGATGCCATCTCTACTAAAAATACAAAACTAGCCAGGCCTGGTGGTGCCTGTAGTTCCAGCTACTTGGGGAGGGCTGAGGTAAGAGGATCGCTTGAGCCCAAGAGTTTGAGGTTGCTGTGAGCTACAACACCATGACACTCTAGTCTGGACAACAGAGTGAGGCTCTGCCTCAACAAAAGATAAAAATGAAAGCAAAGCATTGGCTAACATACTGGTGGATTCAATTCATGTACAGACTATGTTTTCAGAACTACCCGTTCTCCAATCCTTTCCAAAATGATGTCTCCTGTGGACCCAGTCATGCCCAATCTGGAAATTGATTTTGAATCAATCTTAAACTCTTGGAGGCCTAGCTAGGCACTAATAATGATTTGCATAAGGATGGCTCCTTAATACTATTTTAAATAATAGAGTAGTGATCTCATAAAAACATCATTGTATAAAAGAGAACCAGATTTTTCTTCCAACATACATTCTCTGTGAATCCCTTTGTCTCATAAAGACAAAACTCATACAGGCAGAATGTGAAGAAAGGAGACAGAAATAATTACCAGACGTTCAGTGGGCGAAAAGATTAAAAGTAGAGGAAGTTCCCAAGAGTGATAAGAGAAAAAATAAGAAAAAAAGAAAAGGAAAGAAAGGTTGAGAAAGGTGAAGTATCATACTAAGAAAAACTCAAACAACAAAACATGTAAGATTAGGTTCATAAAAATAATGGAAATCAATTTCCAGATTGAAGTCAGAGAGAAGGCCACCTGTTCACCTTCTTCTATTCACCATAATCTAGAATGATCCAAAGAGGCACCAAAGGGGCATCTTTAAAATTAAACTTTTTAAAGAAATTATTTGTGAACATCAAGTTCCAAAATGCATGAATTCACATTTTAAAAGATTAAGCAGGTAATTAACCAGCATTCCTATGGTATTGCTGCCCAGTTAACTGGCAAATATATATATATTTTTTTATTAAAAAATGGTATGTTAGGGGCAAAAAACAGTACAAAGAAACACAATACCTTTGAATAACAGAGTCTACATCTAAAGGAGCTAATAACGTTTCAGGCTGCTAGTTAAAATGCAATCATCCTTTTGCATTAAAACTGGGCTTTAAAAGGAGTTTCACTCCATCAACAGCTTGGAGACAGGAAAAAGGAAGCTGGAACACTAGTTCCCATTTTTTATAGAAAACATAACATCTTATTTTCTTTATTATGGTGATTTTATTTAAATCAAGGAAGTCTCAGACATCAATTTGAAAGAAAAGTCAGAGTGGATAGGTAGTTAGAGAAACCTGCCCTTTTCAGAGATGTAATACCTGAACTAATTATGCAGCCTATATTGTAAAACGCCTTCCTTTTCAAGGTCTTGGTTTCCCCTTTCCTTTTCTAAACTAGTCTCCCCGGCAGAGAAGCACCACTGCTGCTGCGGCTAATTAAATTATCACCCTTAAAGTGGAGTCAAGGACACTTGATCACAAATTCAATATTTTAATGGTTTACAGATTTGTCTTCAGATAGTAATACAATAGCTGCTCACTTGCTCAATTAGAGTGACCAGTATTGACACTGGTGATAATAAATTGGAACCAGATTTTACTTAGAAACTACAGTTGTCCCTTGACATCCTCAGGAGATTGGTTCCAGGAACCCCCTGTAAGATATGAAAATCCAAGGATACCCAAGTCGCTGATATAGAGTGGTAGAGGATTTGCATAGAACTGGTCAGGCAGCCTGGCTCACGCTTGTAATTCAAGCACTCTGGGAGGTCGATGCAGGAGGATCCCTTGAGCTCATGTGTTTGAGACCAGCCTAAGCAAGAGCAGGACCCCTGCCTCTGCTAAATATAGAAAAGCCAGCTGGGTACTGTGGTAGGCACCTATAGTCCCAGTTACCCCAAAGGCTAAGGAAGGAGGATTGCTGGAATCCCGGAATTTGAGGTTGCTATGAGCTAGGCTAATGCCATGGCACTTTAGTCTGGGCAACAGCGTGAGGCTCTGTCTCTGGGGAAAAAAAAAGAATTTACATATAACCTATGCTCACTCTCCCATATACTTTAAATCATCTATAAATTACTGACAATATTTAATGCAATGTTAATGCTAGATACATAGTTGTTGCACAATTTTGGTTTTTATTGTTAATATTTTTGGTTGTTAGTAATGTTATTTTGTATTTTTTCCCCAGATATTTTTGATCTACAGTTGGTTGCATCTACAGATGTGCAACTCAGGATACAGAGAACCAACCATACGATCTGATGGGTGGTTAGAAAACTGAGGTCGTGACTCAGGGATGAAAGTGAATCCTAATCACTTTAGACTTCTAAAATCATAGAAGAGTATAAATTGACTTATATCTTGAAATAAAATCCCAATGCAAAAGGAAGACGTTTCTATGGTCAGTAGAATAATATTTTAACCAATTATTTACAAAAGGGCCTTAAAGTATACCAAAAAAAAAATCAGATGCACGTGTGCTATGGACTTCCTATCAATTTGGAGTGGATGGATCAACAGACAACTAACCCCAGAATCTACAGCCGACCAGTAAACACAATGCAAATATTTAACTATGAGGAATTTACCTGCCCCACTATCATGCTATTATTTCACTGGCTTATAGACACAGAGGAAAACACCTCTCTCTCACAAATCCAAAGCACTCTTTCTTTTTAAACCTAAGTGCCAACATTTATGTCCAGCAAAAAAATCCCATAATTAGTTGGTAATCACAGATGACAGTGGTGCCTGCTAGCAGTTCAGGTTTTTCCTTTCTGGACACATCCGACCTCACAAATTCTAATCTGTTTTGCCTATGAGACGCAGGAATCAGGAGTCAGTGGCCAGGCCTTGGGGATGGCCGTTCTTGTAGTGCTCTGATTACATGCTTGAGATTCAGGGGCACTGGACTGACATGCTGGAAATAGATGTCCTCAGACTGCAAATGCAATTACCTGTGCGCTATCAGGACAGAGCCACCAGAGTGGAGTCTGGGTGCATGGCTACCTCAAGGATACACCGAAGCAGCTGGTATAAAATAATGTGACATCAGGACCATTGGCCAGGACCTAGACTGTTGTCAGACCACACTGACACAAGAACAAGAAAGAAATAGCTTCCTCTGAGCAAAGTCAGAGCTGACCTCCACCAAGGAAATCACGTCTGAGAATGAGGGCAGGCCCTATGTAGACAGTGCCGGGAATCGCTTAAAAAAAAAAATGGTCTTTTGCAATTAACAAAGCCTTAGGTTTGATCTGACTAATACAATAAATGAATAATGACCCCTTCACAATGACTTGTAACGCAAACATTTATAAATAAAATGACAACATTCAATTAAGTTTTCCATTTAAACGTGTGAGTCTACATCAAGTAATGAAACATCCAAAGGTTCGTATTTGAAAAACACGTTTGATTTCCATTAGGATGTTGCTAACTATTATATGGATCTGAACGCACAGGAGATCATCCTGCCTCTCCAAAATACAATATCTAATTATCATCACAGTGGAGAACCTCTCGGCAAGCTTAGTTTCTCCAATCCTAAATCAATTTTTTTTTCCTGAGACATGAGTGTCACTCTGTTACCTTAAGCTAAAGTGCTATGCGTAAGCCTCAGTCACAGCAACTGCAAACTTCTAGGTTCAATGGATCCTCCTGCCTCAGCCTCCTGAGTAGTTGGGACTACAGGTGCCCATCACCTCACCTGGCTAGTTTTTCTATTTTTAGTACAGACAGGATATCGCTCTTGCTCAGGTTGGTCTGAAACCCCTGAACTCAAGGGATCCTCCCGCTTTGGCCTCCCAGGGGTTATGACAACAGGCATAAGCCACCATGCCCAGACCCAGATCAGTTTTATAAAATATCGATTAATTCTACCTGCCATAGTCATGATTAACAAGTAAACTCAGAAATCCTCCTGAACAGGTATTCTCACATGTTACTGATGGAATAGCAAGTAGGTATGATTCTGGCATAAAGTGATGGTATAAATATTTAATGAAATTGCATATACACTTATCTTTTGGCCCTGCAATTCTAGTCCTAAGAATGTATCTATAGGACAGATTACCAAATATGGAAAATTAGGTATAAGCAGAGTTATTCAATTCTAATATAGCAAAAATAGGTGCTGTGTGAGTATTCCTTGGTAGGTGACTGGTTAAACAAACACGAGACATCGATATGATAGAATACTATATACCCTTCCAAAGAAATGGGGAAGCTTTTAACATGCGGAAATGAAACAGTCACTAAGCTATAGTTGGGGGGGGGGGGAGGAAAATGTCAGACAGTGCGAGGGGAGGGGACAGGGAGGGACGGGTCCTGAAATGGAAGGAAGATGAAACGGGATGGCGGCAACAGTGACGACCTGGGGAACTTTAGCACCTTTGTAGTGCTGAGTCGATAGTGATGAGGGCAGACACACACATGCACGCACAAACGCCAGATGTAGGCTGCGTTAGGTAGAGTAGCTAGAATACAGGAGGTGTGAGGAGCCAGGAGGGCAGACTACACGCAGCCTGCAAACCGCTGCTCTGCTGGAGAGGATGGACTCTGGCGGAGAGGATGGAAAGTGACGAATAGACTGTGCCTTCAGCTGGATTGCCTAAGACAGAGCACTAGGAACTAACAAAGAGGCTCTGGGAGGCTCCCAAGGCCAGAGAGAAAAGTGGAGTGACCCGCTCAGCAGGACAGAAGGTACCTGGGGAAGGCGCACCATGTGGCAAGGGGCAGAGGAGAGAACCCCAGGGCTGTTCACCCCCCTGCATCCCTTGTTGCTGGAGCCCAGCTGGGCACCTCAGCCGCAGACACCTCCATACAATCCAGGGACCTGCCGGGAGGCTGTGCAGTGCCATTGCTGCAGAGAGATGGCACAGATGGCTGACAAAGGCTGGGAACTGCAATTGCCCCCCTTCAGGGTGCCATCCCAGAGTGCTGTGTCCCCCTGAGTGCTGCGTCAGAGTCGGAGCTGCTATCTCTTCCCCCTTCCCAAGGCTGGGGAGAGACCAGGGACGCCAGGAGCTCTTGTGAGTCCTGTATGCAAGCGCCCTGAGCACCCATCACCACCAGGAGACTGAGGCAGAGCAGGCTGTCATGGGCACTCTGTCTGCCGCCATAGCCTAGGCAGCCCCACCCAACCACACTTCCCAGAATGAACACTCGCCCACAGCCCTCAGCGCCCACCACAGGCCATCCGGGCAGTACAGCCACTACCTCCCGGGAAACCCCAGCACAGGCAGGCCTAGGCAGGGTGAACAGTGCGAGGGGAGGGGACTGGGAAGGGAGGGGACAGGGAGGGACGGGTCCTGAAATGGAAGGAAGATGAAACGGGATGGCGGCAACAGTGACAACCTGGGAAACTTTAGCACCTTTAAAGTGCTGAGTCGATAGTGATGAGGGCAGACACACACATGCACGCACAAACGCCAGATGTTAGCAGTCCCTCCTGCTGGCCCCGGGGATCTGCCTGCCTTCCTAATGGTTGGGGGCCTGCCCTGCCCAGGGGCCCCACGATAACCCCAGAGGAACAGGGAAGAGGAGGAGGGAATAAGGGTTAAAAATCTGCCTGTTGAATACAATGTACACTATTGTGGTGAATGGTATACTTAAAGCCCTGACTTTAGCATAATACAATTCATCTACTCAACAAAAAATACTTGTACCCCTACATCTATAGAAAGAAGAAAGAAGAAAGAAGGAAGAAAGAAGAAGAAAAAGAAGGGAGGTGCTGTATTTCACTTGAATTAAAACAAGCCTGAAGTTTGGCATTCAGTTCCAGATTCAAACTTTAATACAGATAAAACCCTCCTAAAACAGTGTTATTCTAAATAGGATTTACAGTCTGGTGACAATCGCACAATTATCTGTTCTCAGTCCCAACAAAATAATTTCAGAAATTAAGAGTTAGAGTTTAGTAATGTCTACAGGAAATTGGCACTGATGAAACATGCAAGCACAGAGGATTTGCCTTCTGAACAAGTCGTACCCCTATTCAGGCTCTGCTGAACTCCTAAGATAAATAGCGTGTGGTATGTGGTGTGAGTTGTATATCTGTTGTATATGTGTAAAAATGTGATATTTTGAGGTCAGTTTATAAAGTATAATTTAAAAATAAAAATTACATAAAATCCAGAGCCCATTCATCAAAAAATAATTTACATTTAACTATACCTTTGTAGAATAAACCAAACAGGCTACAGATATAGACCTACAGATAGAGGATCGAAGATGGATGTGAAAACAGAACACCTGTTTCATTCTAGATACAAGTGACAAATATGTCAAGTTTGCTAAAGTTGCTTTAAAATCTCTTCTAGTCTCAATAAACCTCTGTGAGACTGATTTTCTACTGTCTTAAAAGCAAAATATAGAAACCATTTGCTATGCGTTATCCCCTGTAAGCAGCATTTTCATCAATCCAACCAAGATGACCTAAATTAACTAGCAAAACTCCAGCTCATAGTCACAATTAAACTCTAAATACTGACATGAGGCGTATTCAATACAAGGAAGTTTAGTCGTAAATTTTGGTTCGGATATGATTGAAGAATAACAAAAAGCCATGTGTACAATAGCGATTCTCTGTATTAATTTCTTACAAACATACTTTTAAAGAAAAATGTATATTTTATGTAAACCTATTGTTTTTTCATGTTTACTCTGATTATAGGTACTAAAATTTAATTTTATGTCTGTGACTTATAATACTTAATATTGGACTTTGCTTTCTATATCTTTTTAAATAAATTTTTCCTATTAATTCCTTTTTTTTTTTTGTACTTTACAGAAGTATTGGTCATCCATGGATTGGAAACGAAGAAAAAAATTATCCTTCCCCAAATACAGCTTGAAAAGAATACATTCAGAGTTGAGCTGGGAGAATAGCAATAGTCTTGGACCATGTTCCAAGAGGAAATTATTAAGTTGAGAAGAAAAGAAGCAGCAGCATTTATCTTCTAGGCGTCTCCAAAAGATTGGAAACTCTGTTAGGGAGCAGAATTTGGCTTGTTCTCATGAGCTAATAAAGCAGAACCTTCAGGGTAACATTTTCCTTGAAAATGAGGATGACATTCTGCAAATCTGAGCTGTCCCCATGGCATCAATCTTGGAAAATAGTAAGAATTCAGCTGAGTTTGAGATTCTCATTATTAACAAAATCAATACTAGTTGACAACAAATTTAGCTGCCCGATAGGCCAACATGTTCCTGAGCTTCTCTACATTCCTGCAGGACCATGGGCAGTTCCCATCTGCAAACTTAAAAGGGACACTGGCAGAACGGAACGGGTTCAGCATCACATACTATGATTATACCCATAATAAAAATATTTATACAATGTTATTTTAAGTACTGTTTTAACTGATTTAAAAGTTTTAGAATGAACATAAAGAGAAACTATTGAGAACTTCATTAGTTACCGAACACAATGAAAACCTTGATCATGTAAATGCATAAAAATGATAAAATAATGTAAAATGATAAAAACTAGGAGACAGGAAGAAGGGGCCAAAACGAAGAGAGGGGCTTCAGGATGGCAGCCTAGAGGTCTCTTGCTCAAAGAAGAACCAAAACAGTGAATGGGTATTTATACTTTCAACAGACAATCAAAAGAAAACACTGAGATTCAACAGGGAAGTGCCAGGACACACTTGAGGCAAAGAAGGAGAGGGAAGCAGGACTGCCTGCCTGGCCAACACTGGCTGGGAGACCAGAGAGGTTCCCAGTAGAGGAACTGGTAAATGAGAGACCCCCAGCCGTCCACAATCCCATTATGGGCTCCTCCAATCATAGCCAGGGGAAACAAAAACAAAAATAAACTAAACAACTTCTTTAGAGCAAAGGAAATAATCAACAGAGTGAAGAGACAACCTGCTGAAAGGGAGAAAATATGTGTAAACTATTCATTCAACTAATAGAATATATAAGAAATATAAGAATATTTATATTCTTATATATATGCTAATATATATATATGCTAATATATATAAGAATATCTTATATATATATATGCTAATTATATATTCTTATATATAAGAAATATATATAAGAAATATAAGAATATATAAGAAATCAAACAATGAAAAACAAATAACCACATTGAAAACTGGGCAAAGGGCATGAGTAGATATTTCTCTAAAGAATAAATATAAATGGCCAAGAGGTATATGAAAAAAAAATGGCAACACCACTAATCATCAGGGAATGCAAATTAAAACCACAATGAGACATCATCTTACCTCATTTAGCATGGCTATTAATAAAAAGACCAAAAAAATCAATGTTAGTGAGGACACAGAAAAAAGGCAACTCTTATATAGTGTTGGTGACTATGTAAATTAGTACAGCTACTAGGGGAAATGGTATGGAGATTTCACAAAAATCTAGACATAGAACTACCATATAATCCAACAATACTACTCCTGAGTATTTTTATCTAAAGGAAAGGTAATCAGTACATCCCCATATCTATTGCAACATTATTCATGATCGCAAAAGACATGGAATCAACCTAGTGTTTGTTGATGGATAAATGGATTAAGAAACATTTGTACTATTGTACTATTGTTTTATGGCCAATTGTACTATTTGGCCATAAACAAAAATGAAATTATGTCACGTTCCCGGCAATGTGGATGGAACTAGAAGTCATTATGTTAATGACCTCATTATGGCTGCTCTATAGCCAGCCACAGAAAGACATACCTTACACTCCTAGGTGCCGGCACATATGTAGGAGCCAAAAAAGCCAATCTCTTGGAGTTAGACTAGGGGGTAGAAAGACAGATTCCAGAGACTGGGAATGGTGTGCGCATGGGATGGGGCCAAGAAAAGAGGTTGTTTAATGGGCACCAACATACAGTTTGATAGGAGGTCGAAATCTAATGTTTGAAAGCAGAGTAGGGTAGCTATAGCTAAGAACAGCGTATTATATATTTCGAAGTAGCAAGAAGAGAGGACTTGAAATGTTCCAGCACATAGCAATGATAAATACTCAAGCTGATGGAAACCCCCTCTACCCTGATTTGAGTATTAACACATTCTATGCACATAACCACTACCACATGTACCCCAAAAATAGGTATGAATATTATTTATCCAAAAAAGGAGACATTAAATTCTTCATATTTCACAGAAGAAAGTCTTAAAATACTGCTCAAGTTGATTAATCAATTACTAGAAAGTCTTACTAGTAATTATCAGAAGAACTTAAAAAGAGAAATAGTAAAAACAAGTTAATTCAGAAGAGTGACACAGAGTGAGAAGAGAGGGTTTTGATTGTACTTTAGAGTCTGGCAAATAGCTTCAATGTTTAATAATATGTGCAGATACTGTTTTGGTTTTTAATTTCATTTCAATTCCTCACCCAGAGACTAGAACTCCCCCACCTCAAAGGCAATAAGAAGGAAGTCCATGTAAGAAAAGCTTGAAAGATCTGTTTAGCAGAAGAAGAGACTTGGAAATCCTTAAGAAATGTCTTTAAATGCTTGAAGGGATTTTTAAAAAGGGATTTATTCAGTGAATTTCCATAAGATAGAGTAGGATGATGATGTGAGGGACTCCAATCCTGGGAGGCCCAAGCAGGAGGATCACTTGAGCCCAGGCGTCTGAGGTTGCACAGAGCCATGATGATCCCACTGCACTCTACTCAGAATAGAGCAAGACTGTCTCAAAAAAACAAAAACAAACTGTCAACAATTAGAGCCACAAAGACGAGATGTTCCTCTTTGTACAATAGTGAGTTCCCTGCCTCTGGAGGAGTTCAACACAAGTCTGGACACTACCTAGAGTCAGGGACATTTTTAAAGTTGATTCTTACTTCACATAAACAGAAGATGTAGATTGTAAATGACCTGAAAGTCACTGCCAACATGACTTGAAAATTGTAAAGAGATATTTAATTTCTTTCATAATTTATCATATCTAACCACTTCTCACTTGCAGAAACAGTTCCCATATGTCTATACTCTTAAAATAATCTCATGTTTATAAACATGAGGTAAATACCCAAAAATACTGAACAACAACTGTAAGAGCTGGATCCTTCAATTATTTTCCAATTTTATAGATAAAAAACTGAGGTTCAAAGAGGTAAAACCACATTCTTGAGATCACATAGCCAAAAATATAAGGATAAATGAGCCAGGATAAAAACCCAAGCAGCCGGCTCCACGCCTGTGGCTCAAGTGGCTAAGGTGCCAGCCACATACACCTAAGGTGGAGGGTTCGAATCCAGCCCAGGCCTGCCACTAAAAACAATGATGGCTGCAACCAAAAAAAAAAAAAAAAAAAAAATAGCCAGGCATTGTGGCAGGCACCTGTGGTCCCAGCTACTTGGGAGGTGGAGGCAGGAGACTTGCTTGAGCCCAGGAGTTGGAGGTTGCTGTGAGTTGCGATGCCACAGCACTCTACGCAGGGGGACAGCTTGAGGCTCTGTCTCAAAAAAAAAAAAAAATACAAACCAATGCAGCCTAATCAAGAGTCTTACTTCTTACATCACAACTGCAGTGTAACAAACAAGGCAGAAGGGCATCATTCCAAACCCAGGCCTGCCTGAGTCCAACGCCACTATTATTTCCAAGCCTTAAAAGTGTAGCTATTAAGGAAAATGTGAACGGTGTAAAAGGAAAGAAGCTGTTTAAAATGCAGGATGTCATTGTACCCCATAAATACATTAATGTATACATGATCTATGTGTTTATGATTTAATAAAATAAATAAAATGCAGGATGTGAGTTTAATTTCTGATCCTTCTGACTTCAACTTCTGTCGTCTATAGGAAATAGGCATGTAGCTTGTGTAGGCAAAGCGTCTGCATGGTAGATTACTTCATATACTCTTTGATAGTTTTTAAAACATACTTCAATATTAACTGCTAAAGATTTTCAAATAACATATTTGCTCTATACAGGTATATGAGAAATCATCTGGATTTTTATTTGTGAAATTTTCATAAAGGAACTCCAGTAGAGCCTTTAAGTAAATCAAAAAAGCTGAGTTATGTAAAGACAGGGTACTTCTGCAGTTCTTCTAAACCTCACTAATAAAGTAAGTTTCCTACCTCAAAAACAGAGCTTTCGAAAGCATTCTGAAGACTCTTCCTGAGGCTGTTAATGTGTCAGTAAAACCACTTGACGGTATTTTTCAGTAGTAAATCTTTGGAGTCATAATCCTATGAATGAGCACTTTATTAAAGACCTCAGGTTTTTTATTGCCTTTTTTCATAATTTTTATTATTTTGGCAGGAACCTCATCCCAAAGTGAATGTGTTTCCAAAGTTTGAATAACATTGCATCAGACATTCACAAGTAAAGACACTTATATAAGAAAAAGAATCCGTTCTGGTTTCTTAAATATGCTATTACAACAAGTTTTCTCACTGGTTTCCTACTACTAATTTCCAGAGAAGTATTTTTATAAATAAACATTAAATTCTTCCTAATTTCCAAGTCTTGATAGGTTAATAACTACTATTTAGAATTTAATGAAAAGTTACTCACTGAGGAAATGATATAGCTACTTATTGTTGTTCTTATTGCTCCACTGACGAATCAGTAATTTCTGGCATCAGACTGGTATGTAGGACACAGCTGTGAGTACATCTGCATATTCCTGGTGAAGGCATAGCAATATTGTGACCTGGGTTCAAATCCCATCTTTGCCATTTAACAGCTATGAATTTGAGCAGAAGGCATAACCTCTCTGTAAACTCAGCACAATGACTGAGCTAATGGTAAGTAGTAAATAAATGCACATACCTAAATCTCGTGAACCCGGACGAGGATGGAGAGTTGACCTGAGTGGAACGGTGGGAAATGAAGAAACAAAGCCAAAAAAGACAAAGAGACAGGAGAGAGGATGGAGTCTGAAGGGCTGACGCAGCTGATGACTGCAGCCAGCACTGAACCATGGAAAACAGCTTTATTTATAACAAGGTTGCATAAAGCTTAACACCTGGGACAAAGATTAACTTAAAGGGGAAAAGCTGTGTGATTGCCAATAATAAAGAAAATATGCATGGGCTGCATGACCTCTGGCAGGTAGAACGAATGTTTGTTAAAGTAGGAGAAGCATCACTCCAGGCAGTGGGGGCCCTGCCACCCACAGCCGGCCCCCCATACCTAAAGCATAAATTTTGGTTTCTAAGCACCATTCCTTGGCAAAAGAAACCAATGCTCTGTAGGGAATTGGCTAGTTTTAGTTCTGTGGCCTAAAAATTGCAAGCAAGCCTGAGATATCTTCTTCTTCCAGAAAGCAAGGGAGTATTAGAGGACTACAGAGTCGTGTTATGGCTTGGCAACCGTAGCTCAGTGGTTAGGGCACCGGCCACAAGCACCAGGGGCTGGTGGGTTCGAAACCGGCCCGGGGAATGCTAAAACAACAAACAAACAAACCAAAAATAGCTGGGCATGTGGCAGGCACCTGTAGTCCGAGCTACTGGGGAGGCTGAGGCAAGAGAATTGCTTAACCCCAAGAATTTGAAGTTGCTGTGAGCTGTGATGCCACAGCACTCTACCAAGGGCAATGTAGAAAGACTCTGTCTCAAAAAAAAATCATGTTACAAGGTCATAGGGGCCATCTTGAAGGAGATTTTTCTGGACAAATTTGGAGGATTTGGAGTATTAAAGAAAATAATGGCTTATTTTTTTCTTCTTATTCATAGTAAATAAACTAAAACCCATGTGTCCATAGAGCACAGAGAAACAAGTTGTACAACACTGTGAAAAAACCATCAGACCACCTCTCTGGACTTTCCAGAATGTCAATGCTATTTTTTAACTCTAAAAAAAAAAATAAAAATAATCAACAGATGCAATGAATGAACCTAGATTGAATCCCAATGTACATAAGAAGAATAAGTATAGGGCAGGTATGGTGGCTCACACTTGTAATCCCAGCACTGTGGGAGGCAGAGGCAGGTAGATTGCTTGAGCTTAAGAGTTCAAGACTAGGGCTTTGCACTTGTGGCTAAAGCGGCTAAGGCACCAGCCACATACACCTGAGCTGGCAGGTTCAAATCCAGCCTGGGCCCGTCAAACAACAATGAAATAGCCAGGCATAGCCAGGCCTTGTGGCTGGCTACTGTAGTCCCAGCCACTCAGGAGGCGGAGGCAGCAGAATCGCTTGAGCCCAGGAGTTGGAGGTTGCTGTGGGCTGTGATGTCACAGCACTCTACCCAGGGTGACAGCTTGAGGCTGTCTCAAAAAAAAAGAGTTCAAGATTAGCTTGAAGAAGAGTAAGACATCATCTCTACTAAAACTAGAAAAAAATAGCTAAGTGTAGTGGTGGGTGCCTATAGTCCCAACTACTTGGGAGGCTGAGGCAGGAGGAGGGCTCAAGCCCAAGAGTTTAAGGTTGCTTTGAGCTATGATGCCATGGACAATGGAGTGAGACTATCTCAAAAAAGAGAGAAGAGGGGCGGCGCCTGTGGCTCAAAGGCATAGGGCCATCAGCCCCATATGCCGGTGGTGGTGGGTACAAACCCAGCCCCAGCCAAAAACTGCAAAAAACAGAGAGAGAGAGAAAGAGAAGGGAAGGGAAGGGGCTTAAGACAACAAATATTAATTATCTCACAGTTTCTGTGGGTCTGGACTCTGCGTATGACTTCACTGGGTGATTCTGGCCCAGGGACTCTCCTAAGGTTGTAGTCAAACTACAGATCAGGATCACGCTCATCCCCGGGCTCTACTGGAGGAGCATTCCCTGCCAAGCTGACTCACATGGTAGCCAGTAGGCCTCAAGTCCTTGCCACAGGGGCCTCATAACAGCTGTCTGAGTGTCCCCAGTACATGATAACTTGCATCCCTCTCCCCAGGCTACCTCATGATATGGCAATTAGCTTCCCTCAAGAGCAAGTGACTCCAGGCAGATCCAGAGAGTGCATCTAAGACAGAAGCCAGCTTCATCTGGAAAGTGATGTCCCATCACGTCTGACGTATCTATCCACTTATTCACTAGAAGTGAATTCGTTACTAAGTCCAATCTACACTCAGGGAAGGGAATTAAACTCCACTTCTCAAGATGAAAAGCATCAAAAATTTTGTAGGCTTGAAAACAACCACAGATGATATGGTAGCATTATTGTGAACTTTTATTTATTTATTTATTTGAGACAGAGTCTCACTATGTCGCCCTCAGTAGAGTGTGCCATGGAGTCACAGCTCACAGCAGCTTCCAACTTTTGGCTTAAGAGATTCTCTTGCCGGCTCGGCGCCTATGGCTCAACGGCTAAGGCGCCAGCCACGTACACCTAAGGTGGCGGGTTCGAATCCCCAGCCCGGACCCGCCAAACAACAATGACGGCTGCAACCAAAAAATAGCCGGGTGTTGTGGCGGGCGCC
>CAUYTI010045551.1:0-18006 GCA_963575145.1 Galago senegalensis | reverse complement strand
AATATTTCATGGCGATGAACATCACAAAATAAGAATATCCTAGTGTATTCTCAGCAGTACTGTTTTTCTATCTTCTATATGAAAAAGTCTTTATTTATCATATTGTGGATAGATTTTCTGTCATGTAGATTTTTTTTTTTTTGAGGCAGAGTCTCACTATGTTGCTCTCTGTAGTCTGCTGTGGCATCATTGCTCACAGCAACCTCAAACACTTGGGCTTAAGCAATTCTCTTGCCTCAGCCTCCCAAGTAGCTGGGACTACAGGTGCCTGCTACAAAGCTCAGCTGTTTTTTTTGTTGTAGTTGTCATTGTTGTTTAGTAGGTCTGGGCGCAGTTCGATCCCTCTAGCCTGGGTGTATGTGGCTGGTGCCCTAACCACTGAGGTACGGGTGCCAAACCTGTCAGGTAGATTTCAGCATATCGAGAAAGGTAAATTGCTCCTTCCCCATATTTGCCTTAGTGTTTTTTCTTTTTTCTTAAATTGCTTCTTTTCTCTTTTTTCCCTGTCTTTTAAAAAATGATGCCTCTATAAATTTATATAGTTTAACATATAAGCAAATAATTTTTTCAGCTAAAGGAGTTCTTAGTAATCCAAAGTTCTCATTTCACTAATGTGGTTCCCAGGATGTAAAATGACTCTTTCTCTGTCCCTAGTTCTTTCTGCCACATGAGTCTGTCTCCACTGAGCCAAGATGCTTCCCTGTTCTACCCATAATCTTCAAACCACACAGAGTCACCTGAACATACTAAAACAACTTCACCCAGTGATAAATCACAGCAAACTTCTACCCAGTACAAGCAGTGGTTGTACCCTAGCGGCGAGAGTGTCCAATCCTGTCCAGCAGATCACACAAAGCACTGCTTTAGAAATGGCGTATGATGCTCTTGCCTCTCCAATTACCCCTCAGCACCCTTCCCTAGCCACCCTGAGTATCCATGAAGGCTGGGGGGAGGGGGGAGTACATTAAAATAAGTCCTCTTACAATTCAGAAAAGATGTTGTCAATTTCAGGTCGAGGGCAAAGGTTGTTCAGGAAAACTCTGTACACATCTGGAGTGAAGTCCTCTTGAGGTATTGAATCATTCTGGGAAATAAAACAGCAGGGTCAACAAATGGGTATTTTTTCTCCCTAACTCCCCCCCCCACCCCGTTTCCTTCTTTCTGTCTCTTCCCTCCTTTTTTTCCCCTCCTTCCTTCCTTTCCCTTTTCCTTTCTTCTAGAAGGTCAGGCTAAATATTCAGAACACATCTGTGAGGTCAACCGTAGAGTTCACTGGGATATGGGCTGTAGGGTGTCAAAACCTTTATTTTCCGTGGGTTTTCATTTTATCATAAGTTCAAGGCATTTCTCCTACTAAAGGGATGTGAAGGCAATTTCCTATGTCCATTTACAAAAATAAGTTAGAGGCAAGAAAGACGGGGTCTATTTAATAGATTTTCTGTTTTGTTTGGCTTGAATCTTGTTTTATGTGTTGTGTTAAATACACACAACATAAAATTTACCATTTTAACCACTTTTAAGCGTAGCGATCGGGGCAGGAAGTCCACACACACTGTTGTGCTGTGTTTGGAGGAATATAAATATATTTGAAGTAATGACCCTAGAGACAGACGTCATCAAAATGAAAACATAAATTCAAATTTTGCAGTTTTTTCCCAAATAATGTTCCTTCTGTTTTACATAATCTCCTAAGTTGTAGGACAGTTTTCATAAGCAGGACAGCAGGTGCCATTTCACCGATTGCTGCCAGCCCTCTTGTTTGGGAAACAAGTCACTGGTACAAAAAAGCCCAAAGAGCACTTCCGTGACTTACGTCTCAGTTTGGTTGTGCTACCATGGAGACCGGAAGCTTGTATTCAAGCCTTTGTTAACAGGAAGGACATTTTTCATACACTTCTTCTATTTCAGGTATGTGTTTATATGACTATTTTTATTTTCAAGAACTTAAACCAAAGAAAACACTGCTTTTTTTTTTAACCATATTCATCATGTTTTGAAATGTACTTTTATAGAAAGGTCTAAAAATGATTGTCTGAAATTGCTCACTGCTTGCAAACAGATAGTTCAACACTTGGCAATAGCAGGATCCCCACAGTTGTGGATATATTTTGAAAAATAGAATTTTGAGACAAGCAAACCACACAGAATCATCGTACATAGAGAGACGCACGATACCATTAGACTTAGGTCTCCTCAGACACAAACTTTGAAATCATGACCACAAGCGGTCAAATCCAAGAACAGTAAGAAATTCTCACGGATTTTTTTAATTGGTATTCTGCCCTTCACAAAATGAGGACAAGTACAACCTGTAAACATGTTCCCAAAATGCCATTTGATTTACAGAAAGACAGAAATCCCTTTGGCTGGAGAATGCATAGTTTTCAGGGCTACCTGGTCTCTGAGTTAGGCATCCACAGATCTTTAAATAGTTAATGGTTGCAAATGACCCTGTCTACCTGACTCTTTGGCTGAGAGACACAGGGAAAAGAAAGATTTAAAATCAATTATAAGAAAATGCTCAATGGAGCGGCTGACTTACTCAGGTGGGTGCATGTTTTTTGATTTTACAACCCCCAAGTGCATTCTCTCATTCTCTCCCTGTTAAGCAAAGTTCACTGCACCTGTCCCTCCCTCAACCTCATCCAGCATACAGACACTGATTTTATCTAAGGATATCAATAATTGTCTCCCTTCTCTTACTGACCTCGCTGCTTCTTCCTTCTTGCCTTGGTTTAGAATCTCATCTTCTGGGAAGCCTTGCCTTCCTCCTGACTGGGTTTTGCCTGCTATTTGAGCACCCCTCACACCTTGTTTGTCTCATATTTTGGGAATCACTTAATTGTACGGTGTGCCTGGTTGTACGGCCCTCTCTATTCCTTGCTAACTTGCAGAGGAAGTTAACAAGCTAGCACAGGGGTGTTGCCTGTTCACTGCTGTATTCCAGTGTGTAACACGGAGCAGGCACATAGGAGATGTTTACTAGATGCATGAAGGAAATTGATGAGAAAGGTGGGAAGTGATCGTGAGGGCTCCTGTTGGATCTTCTGTGGAATGTCAGATTTAACCAGCATCATTTACATGAGATCTTAATAGAATGATACACTTTATTAACATATCTAATCATTGTTTACATACCAGCTGTGAAGTAGGAATTTCTATTGAAGAGATCAAATTCAGGAGATAATCTGAGTCAATACCACCTTATTTTTAGTGCTGGTTCCGTTTAGCACATAGGAAAAGAGAACATTTCACTATTGATGGTTTTCTTTATCTCATCTGGCCCAAGTTGACTGATAGGAATACCCCAAAGTCTTTGGGGGGAAAATAGGGTAAAAACTCCTGCAGAGAGGAGTTAAAATGGATGGGCATCATTGAAAGCTAAAACAAAAGGGGATGGGGAGAGATTTAGGAAAAAGCTGCAGAGAATTCCCAATTCCTTGCATTCTAAACAAGGCTGAAATTCACAGAGCTTCCTCGTGCACTTGGCCTTTCTGGATCTCGTGATTTGATGATGTGAACGTACAGATTCATTTTTCCTCTTTGACTAGGAAAAAATCAGAAGTCCAGTACTCTTAAGATCATACCCAACCTTCAAACACTGCTGTGTCGCTTCCCAACCACAACAGCTAAAAGGGACACATTTTTTCTTTGTGTCCCCAGTTCCCCTTTACCATAGCATCCATCACACCGCTCTTCATTTTGTGTATTTCTGATTTTCTACTAGATTGTGAGTTTTTCAGTGAAGTGATAACTGAATTCCTCTGTGTTCTCAGTGTGGTGCCTGGTGTTTAATAGACACTGGTGTTTGCTAGATGGAGCCAGGAGACAGCACCAGGACTTTGGTCACAGTTTGTAATCCAGGACTTGGTCCATCCCATCTGACACCCAATACAGAATAGATCATCAGGGGTTATTTGTTGCTACTGTTACTTGAACTTTTTGAATGGTGAATTAAGAAGGCTGGTGTCATCTAAATCAGTATAAATGGAATCAGGCTCATTGATTTCAGAAAAGGCAAAGTGTTGGCAAACTTGAAATATGATAGTGCTTCAATTCCATGCTTACATGCAAGGAATCTCAAAAGGGAATATATGTTTTTTAAATCTTGTTGGTACTACTGGTATAATTTGCAGTTCCAGATTCCACAGACCTTGTTAAAGTCACATCCACTTGCCAAATTAAAAATTAAAACAAAGAAAAAAAAAACCCTCAGGTATGTATACATATGAAAAAATACTCTAAGTGATAATAAGAATTAATATTTATTATGCATTTACCCAATGCAATCATATAGTTCTATGAGCTTTACTTGGATGTTTTCATCACATTGCCTCTATCAAGTGACATTGCCAGTGTCCCATTTTTATAGATAGTAACACTCGGGTGCTCGGAGGTTACAGAACTTTTCTTGAGGCCCTTGGTGAGCAATGGAGGGTGGTGGCAGTGGTGGCAACGGCTACATTTTGAATCTAGGTTGCTTGATTCTGTGACTCATGCTATAAACCAGTAAACTAAATATTCACATGAGTTTTGGGATGGTGGTTTGTATTTTCTCCTTTGTACATTTTGAGATTTTAAAAAATTATATGATGAGCAGATACTTAGCATTCAGTAAAAGGTTATTTAAAAATATATATAATTTATTGAGTGAACTTTAATTGAATAGAGTTCATATGTAGATTTTTTTCTTGACAAGTCGATTTTATTCCAGAAAATTTAGAAATTCAACCTATCCTCAATGTTTTTGTCCTAAAACTACAAGTCAGAAGTTAGAATATTTGCAGAATGCATGAAATAACTACAAGTACATCACTTATAATAGACTTAATACTCCATATGGTTTTAAAATAGAATTTTGATGTTCATAAATTTAAGAATCACAACTGCAAAAATGATTATGTTTCTGACTTATATTTGGGATAGAAGGAATAGCAGAAAGGCAATATACTAAAGTTATATAAAGAAGTTTGAAAAATAATTGTATTGGGTGGTGCCTGTGGCTCAAAGGAGTAGGGCACTAGCCCCATATACCGGAGGTGGTGGGTTCAAACCCAGCCCAGGCCAAAAACTCCAAAAAAAAAAAATAATAATAATTTTATTCATACTATTCTTTAGTAAAATTAAAAAAACCCCAAATAATTAGTTTCCCTTTGCACTACATTTGTGCGCATAATATTTAAAACAAATACATAGCTTTGTTCCATATCTGCTTCATTAAGATGCAACTCCATATCCCGATGCTATGGCAAGATTAAAACACAATCCCAAGTACCACCGAGCTCTTTTCAACTTAATAAGCCTCACGTCAAGGGAATTTAACAAAAATAAACTATTTTCATTTCTCAGAAAGTTTGCAGGTACAGTGGTAATTTTCAGAGAAAGAAAAGGTTTTCAAAGGTCTCTCTGGAAAATATGTTTGGATTATTAATAGAAGGCCAGTAATTGCTTTGTCTCTCTTTTTGGATACAGTGCTACTTTTTAACAATTAGGGTAACTTTCGGCTAGCAACTGTAATCTCTAAAGGAGCACCTCCAAAAGGAATGTGTCGTTCCAATGGATCATGTCAGCCAGGACACAAGTTCAAGTGCATTAATTATCCTTAACAATGTGCGCAAAGATAATGTTTAAAAAATCTCAACAGGATATCCACTGTGGTTCTGGTATTGTATCTATTTACAGAACACAATTAAAGCTAGCTGGAATGACTGACTGCTGGCTATGAGGTAGGATTCCAATTTTTCAGGATGATCTGCCATTTTTATAACCCTTTTCTTCACTGGGGTGTTTAAAATCCCTTTTGTTAATATATCTAGACTCTTTTTGCTCACTAACTAGTGGATATTTTCTAGAGCCACTGTTACATAGACATAAAATGACTACAACGATTTAAAATATAATTTTGACATGTCACAGTCAGTTCATAGAACATTTATTTTGTGTCTCTGAAACTGTTCCCCCCCTTTTTTTTTGAGTCAGAGTGCCAGGGGGTCAGCCTAGCTCACAGTAACCTCAAACTCCTGGGGTGACTCCCAAGGAACTGGGACTAGAGGCACCCCCCACAATGCCTGATCAATTTTCCTACTTTTAGTAGAGATAGGGGTCTCACTCTTGCTCAGGCTGATCTCCTGAGCTCAAGCAGTCCTCCTGCCTCAACCTCCCAGAGTGCTAAGATTCTAAGTGCTAAATGATAAGACAGCCTGAAACTGTCTTTGGTTTTTAGACTTTTAAAAAAACATTGTAATTCTACAACGCCTCCGAGTTAATTATACTTTACTATGACTAACGATCTTTCAAAACTTCATGATGGAGAGGTTGATTATATATTTTTTAAATATCTTCATTTTGTTTTCAGAAAACTGTCATTACATTTAATTTGCTAAATATAATTGTTTTTCTCATTTAAACATAACTCCTGTTATTGAATCATATTTTCCTTTTAAAGTGTCTCCAGTTGACATTGTTCTGAAAACTTGAACCTATAATAGACAAAGTAGATTATAAAGAGTCAATTTATGTCTATTGACTGAATTGTCAGAATCCAATTGTTAAGAACATTGCCACTTACAGAACGGTTGATGGATTGGATTTTCTATTCAACTTCCTTTCTAGTCCTTCTTTCCCTTTGCTAAATTTATAACAGTAAGTTAAAGATTTTGATAACATATTCCCCAAAATGTTATCCAGGAAAGGTAAAACAGGAAGAAATTGCAAAGAAAAAAATTCTTAACATGTCTTTGCAAATCCCTCGCTTACACTTTCACGTTTGAACGCAGTGGTATTTTCCTAGTTGCTCAGATCCAGTAATTTTTTCCCAGATTCAGGGATTTACACACACTGCTTTCTCTTTCTGGAATAAGCTTCCCGTATTCTCAGTGGCACCACTCCCTTTTTTTTTTTTTTTGCTGTCCCAGATGTGGTTTTATTTTTTTTTTTTTAATTGAATGTTAACTATGTACATTAATGCACTTCTGGGGTACAGTGTGGGGTCCTTTTTTAATAGCACTTCATTCAATTTACAAACGTATTTGTTGACATGTTTATTACCTAATTCTCCGGAAAGAGCTATGGTCTTTGAAACCCCAAATGTCATTATGTTTGCCACCTTATTCTCAGGACCCATGGGCACAAAGTTAGAGCTCAAGAAATATTTATTGAGTCAGTGATAAGATCTTGTTGTATCTTTCTTAAACCAAAGCATCTAACAAAAAGCAACAGGACACAAGTTCAAACACCTTTTTTTTTTTCTTTCTTTTAATCCACTGTCTGGCGTCCAACCCTTTTTCTTTTCTACTGCACATCAAAGGAATGAAAGTTATTATGGGTCACACATTAAATACAAAAACACTAAGAAAATCTGATGAGAAAATAACCCCTCCCAAACAAAACAAAAACAAAAGAAAAGGTCCATGCATATGTGTATAATTTTCATGGTATCTGACAACACAGACACACAAAACTGTTCTCAAATAATCCACATGTGGCCCTTGGGCCACACGTTGGACACCCCTCCATAGTCTAGCAAATGTCTCAAGCGTCTCATTTTGTTTACTGAAGTGAAGTGAGCTGAACCGTGTGGGGAGCCTTTCTCAGCTCTGCTCCGCTGCTTCTCGGCAGCTGAACTTTCAGAAGGACAGTGGTTGTGCAGAGCTGCTCTTTTTATCCCTGTCACCTATTAAAGTTGTTGCCAAAAACACATTCATGTTTTGAACACGATCTACAGCAAGAATTGGCTGACCAATTTAATAAGAGCGCTCAATAATTTTTATAATTCAATCAGAAGTTTAAGGATGACTTTGCAGCTTCATTCACTGCAACTTGAACATCGCTAGCAGGTTTCAAGAGTCAGTCAGTGGTATCCTTGGGAAGTGGTTTACTTGTTACTTAGATACTAAGATAAAAAATATATTTGTAACACAAAGGTGAGTTCTACATATAGCATGAGGAAAGGGTTTTATACACTAGTCCCCCAGCAACAATGGCAACAAATCCTTTTAGAGTCATTTATGTAGAACAGACTGAGATGAAGGCCAGTTACTTTAATCCAGGCCGTTAACGTTCATGGAGTGCCTCGCGTATGTCAGGCATGAAACACCAGGCAGGTTAGACGCTTGTCCTCTCAACTCCTTCTCCGCAAATGAGCAAAGCAGGCATTCTGAAAACTATTTTGATCCTGTATCTATCTCTTTCTGTAAAAACTTTCTGAGTCCCTGCAGAGTATGTAAATATATTTATTTAAATATGTATTACCATACTAATTGTTTATGTAACTTACAAATATTTAAACTAGAAATTAATATTTCAAGTATCTTCCTGAACATAATGGCTTCATGCTATCATTAACTAATCTCTCAAGAGATATCAAGAAAGGGTTTATTGTTCATGGTAAGTTTGAATCCACATTTCAAATTACCTTTTTGATAAGATTGACCTTTTTGGCTAATTTTTTTTATATGAGCTGATTAGATGATTATTTTTTTTTAATCTTCCAAAAGCAAGGGGTCATTCTAGATTTATTGGGGTTATGGGAGGGAAAGAGTATAATAGCAGCGGCTTCATACACTGCAAATATTAACAAATAAGTTATGGGCTTCGTAATTGAAAAATTATGTTTAGGTAACATTGGGGCAATATATATTTAGTAAGAGCTATTTTTGCCAATCTCTAAGGAGTTCCAAGCTTTTCTGTCTTTTGTCTCCTAAGCCTTCACCAGAATCTAAGCTTTTTCTAATCTGCTCCTCCAAATTCTTTCAGCCTCTGTCCATTACCCAGTTCCAAATCCACTTTTCTCTCTCACAGTTATGATGTTGGGAAGTCCAAGGTCAGGGGTACGCTGGTGAGGACCTTTTCGCAGGTGGGTGGGGACTGTGTGCTGTGACCTGAGTGTGCTCCGGTGTGGAGCAGCCTGTGGGAAGGGGCTGAACATTTAACAACAGGCCAGCTCCGGTCTCTCTTTCTCCTTTTACAGAGCCACTCCCCTCCCGTGATAACCCATCCACCCATTAGCCTATTAGCCCATTAATCTAAGAATATATTAAACCATTCACAAGGGCAGAGCCCTCCTGACCCAGTCACTTCTTCAAGGCCCCACCTCTCAAAACTGACACACTGGGGAGTGAGTTTCAAGAGGAGACCTGGAGGGAACATTCAAACCATAGCACTGTAAGGTGACGCACTCACCCTTGACGATGGAAGACTACAAGCCTCTAGAGCGGTTTCAACCCGCTTCCGGTCTGCTGAAAACAGGCGGTATATGCTGTGAAGTGAAAATAAAGCAGAGAGGTTGAAAAGGCATGTGGGTCACAGCACCGATAGCGACTTCACGGCAGAACAGGCCATTGAATCACATCTGTTTAGGAGTCGCCTGTGAAGAATGAAAGCTAACCATTCCTCCATGGGGCTGCGTCTGTGTTCTAAAAGCTGCATGCGTGTCCTTCATAGAATGAAAGTGTCTACTATGAAATTTGGATTTTGAGACAACAGTGTTGAGCTTATTAAAAACAATTATTTGTTAACAATTTGTTTACTAACAGAAACTCACTGGGATCTTGTAAGATCTAAGGTTAAAGACTTTTGGCTGAATATGATCTAGAGATAAGGTACTTTCTTTGGTCATCAATGTGGTTATATTTATTTATTTTCTTAATTTCAGGATAACGAAGGGAGTGCAATTGTTCTTGTTGCATGGATGAATCATATAATGCTGACGTGGGGGCTTTCAGCGTGCCCACTACCAGAATTGTGTACAGTTATGATGCTGGGAAGTCCAAGGTCAGGGGTACGCTGGTGAGGACCTTTTCGTAGGTGGGTGGGGACTGTGTGCTGTGACCTGAGTGTGCTCTGCTGTGGAGCAGCAGCAGCACCTGGTATTCCGGTGTGTACCAGATAAGGGAGTTTTTATTCCTTACCCACTAATTTGGTTTTAAAAAGCAGAGCTTCAGTACTGGACAATTCAATATACTAACTTGGGTTTATGGAGTCTATTGAGACATTAGAAAATCTAGTGTTAGGGGCTTACCAATCCCACAGGATATGGGGGGAGGGGAGCTGCTGCTGTCTCCCCTACACAGGTTTTGCTCTTTGTTTTTTCCTACTTCTGACCTGATTCATCCTTTAAGTTCCCTGTCTGGCTGCTGCTGGCATCTGAGTTTGCAACCTCCGCTTTTAAGGCAAGGGCCATCGTGCCAGAAAGAAGTACTAAGGTCACCCAACTCCTCCCACCCCCAGAGTGGATTTAAATCTCACTTTTTTTTTTGCATTTAGTAGTGAGGTTCCCCGACTCCCTCCACCCCCTTCCTGCTTTGGTGTTTCTTGAAAATGATGCCACAGGAAGCGGAGACTCCAGGGAAATGTCTAGGAGGAAACCAGCTGTGCTGACATGAGGCGTGCAGGAGGTGACACCAGTGTGCTCCCACTCAGACCAGCAGGGAAACAAGACAGAGCCGTGGCGCAGACCCAAGTCTTAGAAAGAAAAAATAACGAACACAGGGAAATGCGCGCGAGAGGCTTACTTTTTGAGGGGAATACGCCCTTCTGGAGTGACTTGCAGCTTAAGTCTGGTGTAGCTGTGGGAGAAGCAGAGAAACAAGAGTTTTATTTTATTTTTTAAAAAAAGCTTTTTTCCCCTCTCTTTTTAAAATTAACTCATTTGTATGTGGGTCGTCAATGCATTTATGCCATCATGGAAGAATCAATCACATAGAAAAAGGCTCATGCCTATATAGAGGTCACTCATGCCTATACAGAATTTGTTCAATTGTCACAAACTGCCCAAGTCTCCACAGTGGGCACCCGGATCACGAACTAGAGCCTTGCCACCTGAGTAGACGCTCCCACCCCACGCTCCCTGCCAGGGTCTATGCCCCCGGAGGCAATTCAGATTCTTTTTGCTCGGTGGTTCACCTGACAGAAGGGAAGCACGTGCTTTTGTGCTTGGCTTCTTTCCCTCTGTGAAGTACTTTTGAGCTCCATCCTCTGCTCATTCTCTTTTCTGCGTGGTGGATTTTGCCGTGTGAATGTAACCACCCTGTTGATCTCCTCTACTGCTTACAAACACACAGGGAAGACACAAAGCAACAGAACTCTCCATCTCTGAGGACTAGCGTGTAAACTGGGAAACCAATTCAGGAAAGCGCACGCTGTCGCCCAGAACACCCACATCGAGGTGTGTATGCAACAAAAATGTTTACAGTACGTTCACCACGAGAGGAGTTCTAGACGGTCCATAGCTGGGGCTCACAGGGAGGGGCCTATACGGAACAATTTGCAACATTAACGATTAGCCCACTAGTTCTAACACAGTTTTGGGTAAAACGTCTTATTTATCTCTACATCTCCTTCAACTAACATCACCCAGAACAGCAGATGTTCTGGAAATGTTTGTTAAAAGAAGGACGATAGAAGCAGAGGAGGAGGGAGGGGAGAAAGGAAGGGAGAGGACGGAGATACGTGGAAGGGTCTTAAAGACCCCGGGAAAAGCATTTAAATGAGGACTTGTGAGGTACTGGCTGAAAGTAAAAGTAACTCATAGAAAAGCAGAAATGTGGCTTCAGTATTAGGTCTGGCATGATAGGTGTCTTACAGAAGGCGAGGAGAGAGAGGATGCTACGAAGTAAAAGAGAGGACCACCTATTAATGTTTCCACTTGTGGCTTTGATTAAAAGCTTTCCCACCCTCCTGACCGGCACAGCTTCCAAAACGAACACGACCAGCTTTCCGCCCTGCTCATCTGGCATAAGTCAGTATTTTCCTTGGTCAGTTTTTTGAGAGACTGTTGCAATTCCAGAGTGGTCTGGAATCTGTTTGGCTTTCCTTGCTCTCTTTTCTTGCTATTCTTTCCTTAACATCTTTTCTCCTTCTCTTTTTCTTTCTAATACTTCTGGGATTGTCTCCCTGGGTGGGAATTAGGGCTTCAGCCTACTGATTGGAGCTGGCGGGGAAGTGTTTGCAGCATCTCTCAGAGATCTGTGACTCCGGAGAAATGAGCAGCATATGCTGTTCCTCGAATTAATAATCACTGGGAAGACACTGGCAGATGTGGAAGCAGAGGAATCTCTGAAATGAGTAATTTTTAGCTCTGAGTACGGCTGCCAGGATCTGGAAGTGTCTCCTTATGTGTGTCCAAGGCCTTGACATTCAGGTGAGCTCCATGCTGGAGAGACAGGACTGTGTGGCTCCCTTCTGGGAAGGACGCATCTTTGCCGGAAGCCTTCCAGTTCTGAACAGGGAGGTGCCACTTTAACAAATCTCAAAGGGCAGTTTATGTTTAACAGTGTGCAAGAAGTCAGTTCCGTGTAAACAAAAGACTCACAGAGGAGAAAGGAAACTGACTCAGAAGAAACAACACCCTTAGCAAGAAAATGAGAGCAACTTACGCTTTTTCCAGAAAGGCGTCCCTGGACATGTTTTGGGCCAGCAGGTTTGTTGCCAAACTGAAAACCTCATTTGTCCATTCCTGAAAAATGTAAATCACATTTGCATTAGCTTAAAGACTGCAGTCCTTAGATGCATGCTGTTAGCTCCGCTTCCAGGAAGACCAACCAGTTCAATTTGTAGAGCAAAGCTGCCCCCCATTCTTTTTTAGGGGGTGGGGGATAAAGTGATATAATTAAATTCAAATCCCCAAGTGACTACTTTTTTCCTAAGGAAGTATTCTTCATAGATAAACATCATTTTTCCCCCTGCTTTTTAAAGTCCCTATTCAAAAAGGGAGGCAATTGCTAGGCTGCTTTTCAATAACTGAGTGCTTTGTATTATTTTCCTTGTCTTAGAAACTGACAAACTGTTACAGAAAAGTTTAAAATATGGTCAAAAAAATTTATTACAGAACTGCAAACATGATCTTTCTGCTTTGCGACTCATTCCAAAGCACAGAGATCAGCGACTTTTATTTATTTATTTATTTATTTTTATTAAATGATAGCTGTATACATTCAGCGACCTTTAAATGTTAACAGACCTAGAAGTTCTCTGAAGGGCCTGCAGGCACGAGGTCACACAAGGTGCAGTCTCCTCCCTCCTCCCACCTCCCTCGGTTCCCCACTTCTTTCCTAATCTCTTCCTCACACCCCTCAGGGGTGATCTCACTTGCCTTTCAAGAAAATGGGACAGGTCTACAAAATAAAGTTGAAGCTTTGTTCTGGGAGATGATTTGGACTGCACAGTAAACATTCTGGGCTCCAAACCCTGCAGAATTCTCCCAGAGAAGGTGCCATGAGAGCTAAGTCCTCTTCTATTTGATATCCCTGAAGTTGATCTGCCTCACTCTTCAATGAAATAACGTCTTTTTCAGTTCAACAGCTTTGCCACCTTGTTTTTTTGTTATTTCTACTGCTGTTTGTTTTGTCTTTTGTGTTTTCCTTCCTGACCTAAGGCACCGCTAATAAACTCTTATTATACAGTAACATTTAAGATGCAACTGCGGGAATAGGGAACACAGATGGATGGAAATGGAAAGAGGGGGTTCTAAACAGGCAGAGGAAACTGTCTGGGAAAAGAGCCAGAGGTGAGTAAACACGTGGGAAGTCAGAACAAAAAATAGTCTAACAGGAATTAGAGAAGAGATGGGGGGGGGGGTTGCAACCAAAATGTAGAGTTGGGATGAGAGTGTGGAGAGCATTTATGTGTCTAGAGACAGACACATTTAGCAAAGATATGTGATACTACTGCAGGCCTTCCCCCCCCTTCCATTTATTTATTTATTTGTAGTTTTTGGCCGGGGCTGGGTTTGAACCCACCACCTCAGGTATATGGGGCCAGCGCCCTACTCCTTTGAGCCACAGGTACCACCCTTCACTGTTTTATTTACCTGCAGTTTTTGTCCTTCCATTTTTTTTTTAATAGTGGGAAGTGATAAGATTATCTGGCAACCATGTCTAGGATGGATTTGAGGCTGAGCCAAAGAGGAGGTACTCAACCAGGGAGCTGCAAGAGTCCAGATGAGAATGACCGAGGCTTTGAGGTCTGCATCTTGTCATAGGGCTTAAAAAAGACAGCGCAGAGTAGCTGTGAAGGGCAAGCAAAATCTTTGGCCACCAAATTCGATGTGCATGGAGAAAAACATCAGAATAACTTTTAAATAGCTTGAAATGGATTTTCTTCAGATTACATAATTTTCAACTGAGAGTTACAACTACTGGCCCTGGGTTTTAAAATAACATTTCTGGTATGATATTTTCTGGGTTAAGGGTCAAACTTTAGACATTTCTAGTTCCATGGCAACTGTATGCTTGGGTAAAAGTACTCATAATTGAGGGCAAGGGGCAGTTTTGTGTGTTAACTGGGGGCAATTCCACACCAGAAATAGGCAAAGTAAAGGCATTAGAAAAAGTTGGGGAGATTTAACTCGGTCTGACCTTGAAGGTTGAAAGATAAGGTCTTCATTATATCCAGTCTACTGGAAATAAAATGTGGAAAGCCATACATGTAATTTAAAATTTTCTAATAGCCTCATTAACAAAAGTAAAAAGAAGCAGGTGGAATTAATTTTAAGAGCATATTTTAAATAACCCAGTCTTTCAAAAGTATTCATCGTGTAATCAATATAAAAATTATTAATGAAATCTTTTACCGTCCTTTGACATGCTAAGTTCTTGAAATGAGGGGTGGGTTTTACACTTTACAGACCACTCAAGTTGCACCAGCTGTGTTTCAAGTGTGCAGTGGCTGAGGCTGCCCCATTGGTCAGCCTCGGTCTTCTAGACCAGCAATTTTCAACCAGTGCGCCCTGGCACACTGGTGTGCCGTGAGAGGATCTTTGGTGTACCACAAAAATTTTTAAAGATCATTAATTAAATTATTTTGAAAGAAGTTCAAAGTCACATTAAGTTTATTCTTTTTTTCTTTAACTCTTTTTTATTTTTTTGGATCAACAGAACTTAAGTGTGCCACAGAAGTTTAAGTATAGGTTCAAGTGTGCTGTGATATAAAAAGGTTGAAAATCTTCTAGATCCTTTAGTTTCTCAAGGGTCCTTCATAAAGCTGACTGAAGGACAGCAGCGTCACCACTCTCACCTCTCAGCCACAGTCAGCTCCTTCAGAAAGTAAAGCAGAATTTATTTTCATCCCATTCTCGGAATGTGAGCATCTGAATTCCCAAGTGTGGAATTCCTAGAATCCAATGGCTTCCTGCAGCCTTTTGTGATACTCAAAAGATCTGAACCAAAGATTCAGGGACTAAAGCAGTGACCCACGGAACCTTAGGAACAGCCCAAATTCTCAGGTGGCTGCTGGTCTCAGGCTATGCGGCACTGAGCCAGAACAGTGGTTTCTGATGTTGAGTCCCCAGGAGCAGATCCTGAGGCAAGAATTTATGAAAAATCAGTTTCTTAAAAAAAAAAAAAAAGCAGTGAGGGGGACTGGAATGGGAGAAGGCAGAAGAGAGGTAACAAACAAAATCCCACAGGTGGTAACTGTGGCTAATCCCTTCCTTGTGACCACACCTCCAAGTTGAGTTTCCTGATCAGCAAGGGAGCTGGAGTATGAAAATTCTGTGCTCCTGCACAGACTGGAAGTCCCTGGGGGCTTCCTGCTGTCCTTCCTTTTGGGCAGGCAAAGTGTGTTTCAGTATCTACAGGGAGTGGCAGTTAGAGAGATTCAGGTTCTGGCTACTGAGGGTGAAAGCTCACACGGCAAAGAAATCAAAGGGGATAGAGTCAGAGCATCCCTGGGAGGCTGCTGCAGCAAGACAATTGGTATTTCAGGACTTTTGGGTACCAGAAATTACTTCCTTAGGCAAGTGAGGAATCTGAAAAAGGCTTGGGAAAACTATGATACTGAACTACCCTCCTTTTATATATGAGGATCCAAAAGTTAAAGCCCTTATACTACTTAGTCATGGCCTCAGAGCTAATAAAAGTCACAGTTTTTCTGGCTAGAAGATTAAGTTGTCAGTTAACAGATGTTAAGGATTCATTTTAGAATTGACAAGGTAACTTTTCAAAGTTATTTCTCTGGAAATAGCTACTCCAAAGAACAGAAAAAATTGTTTTCATGATCTCTTACTATGAAACAAACCACCCCTAAATTTCAGGGTTTAAAACAATAATACTATCATATATCAAGACTATCATATTGAACTGCCAGTCTTAAACATCATCGTAAAGCTAGAAAAACAAAAAAAATGTGTACATATTGGAAGGGAAGAAACAAAGCTATCATTATGCACAGATACTCTGATTAGATACATAAAAAATCCAAAAGATCCTATTTAATTAATAAGATAATTGTATCAAGCTTGTTAGCTAGCTATATGTGTAGGGTGGCCACAAAAAAAGTCACAGTTTGGGATTACATGACTGGCCTCTTGGATTTTCCAACCTGTAATTTAGACACTAAGCTCTCTCTCATTGTTTCCTAGGAAATTTTGGGTTGATTGATGAATATAATTAAACAAGATTAAAAGAAAAAGAAAGTCTACTAACCTGTATTCTATATCAAACACTTAGCACTTATTATGAACCAGGTGCTGTTTTAAATATTCTATAAATAATTAAGTTATTTAGGGCGGCGCCTGTGGCTCAAAGAGGTAGGGCACCGGCCCCATATACCGGAGGTGGTGGGTTCAAACCCAGCCCTGGCCAAAAAAAAAGAAAAAAAATTAAGTTATTTAATCTTCGCAAGCACCCTATGAAATACATTATTACCATCCAATTTACAGATGAGAGACAGGAGGCATGTAGACTTCTGGCAGAAGGCCATAGTTTGTTACCGGCACAGCTGAGACTTGAACTTGGAAAGTTTGCCTCTTGAGTCAAAGCACCTTATGTTATGATGATAAAGTAAAAAAAGTGGAGAAAGAAGAGGAAAAAGGAAAAAAATGCAGAGAGAGGTGAGATAAAAAAAAATGCAGGTGTAAAGTATGAGAGTTTTCATGGAGATAGGCCACCAATTCGACTCAAACTTGCTTCACCCAGTAACAAGGGGCTTTCAATCACAACATGGTTCCCAGTTGCCCCAGATCCAAATATCAGTCTTGCTAGGAGCAGTTCAACAACTATTCCCTCATTGGCAATTCAATTTATGCCTAAAAAGTGCGTAGACAAAGACAGCATCTTCTGGAAGAAATGTCATTCCTGAAGATGTTTCTGTTTACCATTGTTCTGTTTCATCTTTAATCTTTTAATGTGCATATTTGATCTTTGCTTTGATTAGCATTACATATTTCTGTTACACATAAAAATACAGAGAATAATGTAACTAACACATATATCCAGCAATCAGATTGCACCAATGCTAACATTTTGCCATATTTGATTTTTACTTTTTAAGAAATATGTGCTTAAAATGTCGCAATGCTATTAGAATTCATCTACATGGTGTTTCTCCCTGATTCTATCTGCTCCCTCCACTCCCAGGAGCAAGCTCTGTTTTGAAAGGTAGACAGCATTACTCTATCTTATATCATATGGTATCTGAGGAGAATGCTACACATAGATCAGAGTCCAGCAAACTTAGGCCTGAGGGCGAAATCCAGCCCGCTGCCTGTTTTTGTAAGTAAAGTTTTATTGGAACACAACTGTGTTTATCAATTTACATATTATCTATGGCTCCTTTCTTGCTACAATGGAGGAGTTGACTATTTGCAACAGAGGTTCAAAAAGGCAAAGTACTTTTTCTGTAAATACTTTGGCCCTATACAGAAAAAGTTGCTTGACCCTGGTATAAGTTCCTGTACGCTCAAAATATTAGATGAACTGTATCACATGATAGGTATTCTTTGGCCATTGGATATTTTTAACCAACATGATGTCTTTAAAATGAGTCCTGCTGATTCATGTAGATCAAGTTAATTCCTTTTAACTACTATACCATTCCACCTTGGGAATTTATAATTTATTAATCTACTCTTTATTTTATTTTATTTTATTTTTTTTTTGAGACAGAGCCTCAAGCTGTCCCCCTGGGTAGAGTGCTGTGGCATTACAGCTCACAGCAACCTCCAACTCCTGGGCTCTAGCGAGTCTCCTGCCTCTGCCTCCCAAGTATCTGGGACCACAGGCACCTGCC